>LPNX011051721.1:20756-115880 GCA_001517045.1 Pseudotsuga menziesii
TGGGAGATGTTGTTGAGTACTTGAAGGAGCTTCTGCAATGTATTAATGGTCTCCACATCGAGCTCATGTCTGGCTCCTCCAACTCCAAGCCCTTGGCATCCACACTGCTTGATTTTCCTTGCATAATGAACCGAGAGTACCACGCTTCGTTGCTTAATCCAGAAGTAGAGCCAGTAAGGGTAAGGCTGCCGTCATACTCAATCTGTTAAGTCAAAAGAAAATTAAATTATAATCTGTTAAAGTCAAAAGAAAATTAAATTATATTGATATCCATAGGTTCCCTAATGGAGGCCAATAAGAGTTCTAATACATGATGTGACATGGACAGTGCCTGCAGTCATCTCAAATCTGAACATAAAATACAATAAATATATATCACAAATTTACAAAAAACTGTGAGCAATTGACGAGTCAATCTACTTGAGAGATTTCTGTCAATAAGTTGCATACAACTGTCATTGATCATCTTTCTTGGTCTAGCACTATAACAATCCTCCGACTACTCTTCTGGAATGTCAAATGCAGAAATGTGTGGACCCAACAAATTTTCTTCTTCAAATCTGTGTGGCAGTCAAGAAACTCCAATGGAGAGTACGCATTTCTCCAAACATCAGAGAGAAAATTCTTGCTGCAACTTTGGATGACTCTATTTTCGCTTTCTAGCTTACCACTGATAATCAACTTAAGGTTTTCATCTTTTTTCTAAATTTATTATATAACTTAATTTAGCTTATCATTGATAATCAACTTAAGTTTTTGATTTTTTTCTAAATTTATTATATAATTTAATTGTGGTTGGTAAATTATACACTGCAAGCTTACACATGTTAATCTAGGATATAATTTAGGAAAATAATTTATGGTAAGCCACCTCAAATTGTAAAATCTAAACATAATTTCTGATATAATTTAAACATAATCTTGGATATAAACATAATCTAGGATATAATTTAGGAAATAATGTTTAGCTAAACACAACCAACCACTTAGTTTTATGAAGATAATTAACTTTTAAACAAAGCTAAAATATATAATTTATATCTATTATTCATACCAGATTGTTAGAGTTAATATAAGCACAAAACAATTACTATTTAATAAAACAAAAATGATATGATAAAAAAAACAAATTGTTAGCAATTTACTGTTTCTTTAACCTCTTTTAATTAAACCTTATTTAAATAATAATCAAGATGCATTTAAACATAAGAAGATACAGTACTTGAAATACACTTTTTACACTTGGGTTAATCTTATACGGTTATGAACATAATTATATATTTTTAATAGTTTTATCAAAAATTCATATATAATTTAGCAAAATAATCTTTCATCTCCCATATCAAATTGTAAATATAAACCCTTATCATTATAAATATTATATATTTTATTTGTTTATTAAAAATTCATATTTAAGAAATTTCAGTTATAAAATAAGCAACTTCACAAATAAAAATAAAAATAAATTTGATTAGTCAGTTTACAAAAATGGACATATTATACATATTCTTCTTTTTACATATAACCTTTACAGATAAAAAAAGACACGTTCTTAACTATTATGATATTCCATTATCACAATGCAATGTCAATGTCCCAATCAATCAATCTCTTTATGTTCAGACGATTCATGAGTTCAGTGTGGAAAATATTTATGTTCAGAAGTTCTGTGTCGTTATGTCTCATCGATGGTTTCTTTGTAAGGTCTTTTACAAAGAATTTATCCATGGTGATTAGTTAAGAAAGTGAATCATTTGATACCCTAAGTCTGGAAATCCAGGTGGAGGTAAACACGAGAGAAGGGAAGGCCCTAAACATTCACATGTTCTGTTCGAAAAAAGCTGGCATGCTTCTATCCACAATCAGCGCCTTGGATGGAGTTGGTCTTGATGTTAAGCAAGCAGTCATAAGCTGCTTCAATGGATTTGCACTAGAATTCCTTCAAGCAGAGGTAATGAAATATTTGCAGTCATAACCTGCTTCAATGGATTTGCACTAAACAGGGATAATTGATTATGCATGAATCCTCAATAGCTATATAATGGTCTAACTCTGTCGTTTTGCACATTGTCATCAGCAACCCAATGGGAATGTTACAGCCGAGGAGATCAAAACATTGCTACTGCATTAATTTATAGTCTTATAAGCTATTATTTCTCATTTCCTATTTATGCTAGTCTATAAAAAAACTTGCATATTTGTATAACATTATAAATTTATAATAAAATATAAATAAACTATTCTCATAACAATGATATTAATTTATAGTCTTATAAACTATTATTTCTCATTTCCTATTTATGCTAGTCTATAAAGAAACTTGCATATTTTTATAACATAAGTCAAGAATATTACTAGAAGTATGTAAGAAAGCTTGAATATGCTTGTTTTATGCTACATTGCAATAACCTATATTGTATTTAAATGGACATTTTTTAATTTATTTTTGTTTTAATTTCTTTCAAATTGTAATTATATTTGTTTTATCATATATTTTTATAGCAAAATTATCCTATTGCTATATATTTTCAATTTCTTCTTAGGAGGTAGGTACTAAGCAACTTTGTTGCTTATTCCACTTGTTAATGTTGTGAAACTTTTACCATTCAAATGAAGTTCGGAGTCACATTTAATAGGATCCAAAAATAAAATATTGTTTCCACACTATGCCAAAATATAGAATTATTTTGAAATCCTTATAAAGCCACTTTACTTATGTCAATAATATAAGATAAAGATCAAAATAATTTTTTCTTATAAAGTTGAGACTTCACATGAATGTGAAAGATATAAACGTGGAAGTTCATAATGTAAAATGCAAGACTCCGTCACTTTAATGTGGTTTTAATTTAATAAGTGAGGTTTTTATTGATATACCTTTTATGCATAATTATCATAAGTTAAGAATATTAAAACTTACATAATAATAAGATAAAGAATATTTTTTTAAACCTCAATAATCAATAAATCCACAAAAAATATGATCTAACATGTTACTATGAATAAAACAAGATGATGTTGTCTCGCCCAAAATTAATTTCATAAACCTTATAGACCAAGGAAAGGATCATTCAAAATCAAGTGCAAAAATTGTTTTCAGATGAGGAAAAGAGTTTAATAAAAGTTGGAAATTTAATCCTTGTGAGAAGAATTAGTTCACCTCCATTTAGTAAAATTCACTCTTTTAAGATATGAATGGAAAATTTTAAAAAAATGATCAATCAAATTGCAATTTTTAATTCATTCATGAAGTGAAAAACCAAATGAATCTAATCCAATATTCTCAAAACCAGACATGGAACTAGTAAGGATAAGGCCGATATAGATCAGGAAAGCAATACCAATCCTCGGATCAAGACGAATCCACAACAGAGATTTAAACTTGCGAGTCGAATCTTCCCCACAATCTGCAATTGCGGGATACGAGAATGCAAACACTCTTACAATCTAACTAACCTTTCCGCAATTTGCGGGTTGTGGGTTGCAGAAACACACAAAACAAATCATAATTCAAACTACTTCCTGCAATCCACAATTGTGGGATGCAGATTGCGGGTTGCGAGGACACGCGACAAAAATCATAAAGCAAATTACTTCCCGCATCCCGCACCTCCGCAATTGCAGGATGTGGGTTGCGGGATGACCGACTGTACTCGTAAAAAAATGTTTCTGCATCCTGCATTTCGCATTATGGGATGTGGGATGAAAAACTCACAAATAATAAACTTCAAGATCCCACAATCCACATTGTGGTTTGTGGGATATGAGTTGCGGGAAGGACACATTTTGGGAAAAATAGTCTTTTCCGCAACTCACTAAAAACAGGCAAAAATTCATAAATGTTTCAAAATGTTAACTAAATCAAATCATGGAAAAAAAAATTCAAACAACATGGAAATCCTAAAATGACTAAGGAAATTAAGCATCACCTTTCGCATATAAAAATTGGGCCTCCCGTGTTTTGAATAAAACATCGGATCTGTTGTAGCTACAACAGACCCCGGAACAATCTCAGGACACATAACTAGTGGAGGGAGAACTTCAGCAACAGGAAAATGTTGAAGTTGATCAAGATGTTGTCACACAAGAACCAACATCCTTAGGAAACCTTGCTAAGACTCCCATTCAACCAGGGAAAACTAACCTTGAGGTGGACATAATCCTCAATGTGGAATTAGGAGAAGACGAACAGATGCAATCCCATCCATCAGGGGACACTGAAGCATTCGAGGACTAGTCTCATCGATATGGGGACACTGAAATACTCGAGGACCAGTCTCATCTTTCATGGGATGTGGAGGTAACTCAAGAGAAACCCAAGTAGCTAGAGGAACTGCGAGAGTAGGAAGCTGTTACATAAGAACCAACATCTCTGCAGCTCCCTGTTGAAGCCACAACTGAGAATCAAGAAGTTACAGCCAAGACTTAAGAAGATGCTGAGATTGGAACACAGGAAGATGTTGCCACACAAGAACCAACATCTTCACCATTGGCTGTTGGAGTTGACAAAAAAGGGTTTTAGGAAGAAGGTGTTGTTACACAAGAACCAACATCCTTAGAATTAATTAAAAAAGTACACTTGCAGGCAGAAGTTGTTGGACCACTGGTTAAAGAGGAAGATGTTTCACTTCCGATTAAGAACAATCAAGCTGAAACATTGGGTAATAAGGTATGGATGCAATCTTCCCAAGATTTTGTCAATTTAGATTCTGATGAGGAGAAGGACGCAGGAGAGGAAAAGATTCAAAACCTAATAAGAGAACTCTCACTGCTGAAAATAGAAGTAAAGAAATGTAAAAGTGAGGTGGATAGATATCATAAAGGAATAATCCCCCTTGTTCAGCATAGGAAGACTATCAATGAATTGAGGGAAAGATGGGGAGAAGAGCTAACATTCCAGAAGTTCCGTTGGGAAGAAGTACAGAAATAATTGAAGGAGTTGAAGAAATTCAAGTCCATGCAAAAGGAGAAAGACCAACTGTACATTCTCTCCCGCGAATTGATGAGCCCTAGAGCTCCATCTCCCTCTTATCCTGCATTTTTATATGAATAGTTCACTCGATTTAAGTTGAAGGCATTAAAATAAGGGAGACCTTACGAAGTAGCATCTTCTGACCAATATTTGGAAACTTTTATGAAAAGTAGCATCATCGAGCAGAATCTTCTGTGTGAGCTTTATTTACATGAAGCGGCTTGCCCCTTGGATCGATCTTCAAATCCTGCTCCGCACCTAGGTGATGTCCAACTGAGGGATTTTTCTTCTTTTGTCAGCAACCATGTGGAATGGGAGGATTCATTTCAGACAGTTTTTCAGAATGAGGCCAAATCTAATCTCTCGATTCGGTGTGAACCTCAATCCCCTCTCCTTCTTCATACTCATCAAGAACAAAGGCTTAAATATCCCATCCAGACTTAGCAACTCGTCGAAATTCAAGAGCAAGTCATCTCTACTTGTGTTGGCCAGATTTCCAGGCAGCAACGTTTGGCTTTGGAAGGCAGTAAACATAGGTGGCATTCTTCCCCTTCATCAATAAAGAAAATAGACCCTTATTGCTTTAAGAATTTTAAACAGGCTCTTCCTAGGGTTGAGGGGTACGTCGAATGTATGAGGACATGTGGGGTCAACTGATTGGGACTTAAATTCAAATTCCCACTTATTTGGTGGCCATCAAAACCGTATAGGGAATATTTTTCATTGACAAAAGCAAAGGAAAGGTAGTGTTGGAAATATTGGGTTGCTCATAATGGATATCTAGATGGGAGGGAATCACCTGAATCCTCCTACAACTTCTCATATCTCCATGAGTGAGGTACATTTCCAGACTCTAATTCAGACTAGTGGAGGTTGTTGCACGAGGACATGCAACAGAGCAGTTGGGGGGAGATGTTGGGTCCCAAAATGCCCCTTTTTAACCAAATCCATTATACCTTGTTTGTCTTGTCTTACTCCATTCTGTGCACCAAAAAAATGTTCTTTCCTCACTTGAGCCCTGAATCTTCATAGGTATGATTAATTATTGTTTCATCTTATTAATGCTTATGATTGCTATAATAAGGACTTTGCTTCTTGAATTATGCTAACACATTATGATTTTACAAAGATATTGCAAGCTATGAGAGAATACAGGTGTAGCAGTCCAAGTGGTCCAAAGAGGAGATGAGCATTCACTTCTAGCTGCGACCTACCAGTTCCGTTTCTACACACATATCCAACCAAGGGTCTTCATTCCACGTGGGCTGCAACCGACTTAGCTGCAACAGCGCGCCACTGCTTAAAGTTAGCTGCAATTGTCAGGGCATCTCTTGAATTGGTTCTGTTATTTATTTATTGGCTCAAGCAACATAATTGCCTATATTCCCTGCTTCTATTTAATTCCACCCACGGTTGTAACAATGCATGTAACAGGGAAGCCTAGAAATCGTATATCTTCATGGTTGTGCGATATTAGTGGGTGAGGGTTACGATTGTTGATGTATAAGTACTGGGAAACATTCGGATCCAGGGGTTGGATAATATCAGAATTTATTGTGTGACCTGTAATAGAGACTGTACTTTCATTCCACCATTTTAATACAAGGAGCAGTATTCTTTAGATCTATGTGTTTTAACTTGTGTTAGTTTCGGTGTCTCTGTTCGAAGGCTAGGCCCACCTTCCCATAGAGATCTCTGAGTTAATTAGATGTTTTGTTTAATTGGTTGTGTGGTGTGGAAGTTACATGAGATGCATTTGTTTCAGTAGCTGTAACAGTAATGTTCAATCATTGTGTTTCCTTGAATATTCAGTACTGCATTTCCTTTAAGCTGCAACAGTGTGGTGTGACAGTCGACGGTGTAGGTTAGTTTCCTTTATGCATGTGTGTGATAGCTGTAACAGTCAAGCTCTTCCTCATTTCCTTTCAATTACTTGTCTTGCTCAGGTTTGCTAATTCAGGTAGACTATAGCTTAGAGCTGTTTTGATTCAATTCCTGTTATTTCTTATTCCTAGATTAAGGTTGTATTAAACTAGTCATAATGGATTTGCATATAGTCTGGTAAATTAGGATTTAAATTTCTACAAAATTAAGTCTAGATATTTATTTCATGAATCATTCATTGCTGGATTTAAGTTGTAGGAAGTGATTGCAATTCTGAATTCTTAGATAGGTAGTTTAGATCAGTTTAATTATGGGAGGAGTTTGACTAAATAGATAAGTATGACAGTTTATTCAGTTCATCAACTACTTAGTGTTTAAGCACAGACAGTGTGAATTATCTTTGAAATAAAAAGACTTTCTTGGGTTGACAATTTATATTGAGTATTTTGCATGATGGTTTTAATTAACTAGCATATAGAGTGACCAACAATGTGAAGAATGCAAAATTAAAAGGGAAGACAAGCAATGCATTTATCATATTCTTTCCAAATTTGGACATGCATATTATATTTTTGTATCTACATTTTACTCCATGAAAGAATCCTTGGATCCAACTAGCTATAAAGAGCCTAGTCTTGAATCATTTTGTGATTCCTTGATTAGACAGAAAGATAAGATCATACATCTTGGAATGATTAGTAATGTAGAGACATCTGGGAAAGCCTTATAACATAAAGAAAATTCCAAGCATCACAAGATGCAAAATCCTTGCAATAATAAGAAAAACAAGGGTCTCCAACCCTCCTAGTCAGCTCATTCTTTGAAAAATGAGAAAGGAACCAAGCCAAAAGGTAAAAATACTGAGCGTCATTGCAACTATTGCGAGGAATATAATCACGATGAATCTAAAAGTTTTAAGAAGATGGCAGCCTTGGAAGCAACAATGAACAAGCACCACATCAGCCTTGATTCGTCTTTAGAATCTACATCTCATGTACATGCACTTTGCACTTCTAGTTTTTTCAATATGGCATCTTCTTCTTCTACTTAACATGAATGGATCATTGATTCTGAGGCATCTTATCATGATACGACTAAGGATCAAACGATATTTTATTCTATGCATGAATGTAACACCAAACAAATATTTATTGGTGATGATAAATCTCTAAGTGTTGTAGGATCTGGAACAATTTCAGTAGATAATGGTCATTTTAGTGATGTACTATGTGTTCCAAGAATTTCCATCAATTTTTTGTCCATCTATCAAATCACTCATTTTGGTGAAGGTAAAATTGTAACGTTTACACCTCACCAAGTTGTAATCAAGGATTTTAAAGATCCTAAGAATGTCCTAGCTATTATAATTGTTGATGATATTACCAGATTGTACAAATTTAACAGCTTTGGGTCACTACCTCTTCCTTCAGTTTTTGTTGCTCATAGTGCTAATTCCACAAAAAAATTACACGAGTGATTTAGACATTTAAATTATCACTCATGGAAACAACTATGTAAATAAAATATGGTGACGAGTCTTTCGATGGTATCTTGGAGGGATGATGTTTGTTCTGATTGTGTGCTCGGAAAACATCATCGAGGTAGTTTTGGCAAGCATGCCTCTTGGCTCCCCTTGACCCCTTTGGAGCTTGTGAATATTGACTTGTGTGGTCCTCTTCCATCTGCTTCCTTTTCAGGTTTCAAATATTTCTTAACCTTCATTGATGATTACTCCATATGCACGTGGTTTTATTTCCTAAAACTTAAGAGCGAAGTATTTAACATGTTCTTGGCCTATAAGGCCCTTGTTGAAAAACAATATGTTCATCAAATTTTTAAGTTAAGATCTTGTAATGGGGGAGAATATGTTAACAACAAGTTCACAACTTTATGCACATAACAGAGAATCCAACAAGAACACATTGTTCCATATACACCACAACAAAATGGTATAGTTGAATGAAAGGATCACACTTTAAAAGAAATGGCTAATTGTATGCTTCAAGCTAAGAGACTAAGTCTTCAATTTTGGGTAGAAGCCATAAGTTGTGAAAATTACATAGTTAATTGCACCCCCACTAAAGCTTTACAAGTTATCACACTGAAAGAAGGATGGAGTAAAATTAAACCAGATGTAAGTCACTTTCATGTGTTTGGTAGTGAAGCATGGGCTCACACTACAGATGAAAAATAGAAATCATTGCAGCCTAAAAGTGAAAAGTGCATATTTGTTGGATATTCTAAAGATGTAAAAGGTTATAGACTTCTTTAGCTGCATTCTCATAATATAATTATTATAAGAGATTTTAAATTTGATGAAAATATATTGGCCTTCGAGCTTAACTCAACATTTGTGCCATTTATGGCTTGTGATCCTAATTTGGCACTTTCCTTCTTCTACTCCCAACTTCCTTGATAGCTTTCCAACATTGGTTTCTGATGATGACAGTGAGGATGAAAATCCACCTCTACCTACTCATTTTTGTCCAATTGCACCAACACAACCGCTTCCTCAATGGGTCTGTTCAACATGTGAAGCAGCTAGTGATCATGCTGGTGATCCTACATATCCATGTCAAACACATTCTCAGATCCATCCAACCTCTTCTATTTTGGCTCAAGTTTCAGAGAATAATGATCTAGATACTTTTGCAGAAGCTTTAGGGAATCTAGATTGGAGTGCAGCTATGGATGAAGAATAACATTCTTTAATGAAAAATGATAATTGGGATCTTGTATCTCTTCCAAAAGGAAAAAAACTTGTCAAATGTAATGGGGTCTATAGAACTAAGTATGCATCATATGGAAGTGTTGAAAGACTTAAGGCGAGTTTAGTTTCCAAAGGTTTTTCTTGAGTTGAGGGAATTGACTACAATGAAACCTTTGCTCCCATCTCAAAAATAAACTCCATCTACCTTGTTCTTTCTCTTGTAGCCTTACATAAATGGGAGGTCCATCAAATGGATGTCAAGTATGCATTCTTACATAGGTATTTGGAGGAGGATATTTACATGGAACAACCTCCTGGATATGTTCAGAATGACTCTAGCCTTGTCTATCACCTTAAGAAACCTTATATGGCCTTAAGAAAGATCCTCGAGCTTGGTATTCCAAGATGTATAGCTTTCTCCTTGACACTGATTTTTCTAGATGCCATTCTGACCCCAATGTCTATATCAAGAAAGTAGGAAACAATATCATCATCCTTTATATTTAAGTTGATGATCTTATTATTACTGGTAGTGACCCTAGGATTTTAACTCATGTGAGATCCAGTCTTAAGCAAAAGTTTGAAAGGACAACCTTAGGAGATTTGCATTATTTTCTTCATCTCCAAGTTTTGCAAACCAAACAAGCAACCTTTCTTTCTCAGTCTAAGTATACATGTGACCTTCTTCGTCACTTTCACATGGAATATTGTAAATCAAACCCTTCTTCCTTCTAGTATGGAGCCAAAATTTATGCTAATTGTACTTCACTTAAATTAGATGTTTCCTTGTATCGTCAACTTGGTGGTAGTCCCTTATACTTGAATCATTCCCATCATAGTCTTTTTTTTTTCATTGGTCGTGTTTCCCTCTATATGCAAACATGATGTAGGAGCATCCTGCTCTCCATTTCAAATTCCAAGTTCAATGCTAGATCAGGCCTAGGAAGGGGTCTACACATTTTGATTTAATAGTCCATAGACTATTACCTTGTAAATAACCTATGTTTTTATGAATATTCTAGATAGTGATTAGTCATTTTGCTTAGTCATAGGCTGTTAGTGTTGTAGGAATATTAGTGCGTCGTGACTCCTTGCGTGGAGATCAACCGCTGAACCGTTTGTTTAGAAAGAGACGTTTTTACATCATGCTTTGTAAATTTGTTACAGGACCGACTCAGTAGAGGGGTAGCAGAGCAGATTTAATAACTAGGTTGTAGAGGTTGAAAGGGTTCCATCTTTCAGAAGAAAACTGTGTTTTGCAGAGAGGAGGATAGACCTGTGTCTGTATCGACTTGTAAATATTTGAGGAGGCTGAAAGAGGGCCAAGAGTTGTGTATTTGATTTTATTTCCCTAATAGAAGTTAGCCATGTGTTCTTAGTGTTGTTAGTCTATATGTATGCATTAATTGGAGCAGCGTAGCTGTGTAGAGTGATTTCAGCATTTTCATGAATATTTGTAGATTTCTCTGCAATTGTTGGTTTAAGAGTTGGATTTTTTTAGAATCGTTGAAGGATAGGGTAGATGGATACATAGGAGGACTAGGATGATGGATCGAAGGGGTTGAAAGATGAATTGATCAATTCTTTGATCAAATCCATGTAGAACACAAGTTTTTCGACTTAACAAGTTTTTGCAGAAAACAGACGATGGAGATTGGAACCACATATGTAGATTTGACGGTCCAGGAGGAATCCACAACTGGAGTTTCGAGGGAGATAACGGATTCGCCAAGGTTTGGGTGATTTGCATAAATAGGAAAATTGATAGTTGTAGTGAAGGCCGCAACGAAAATATCTAACTGTCAAAAAATATTGAGGGGGAAGTATTGCGGAGAGGAAGTTGTGGGGGAGCAACTTTTGGAAGTTGGAATCCTGCATCCCGCATCCTGCAACCCGCTTGCAGGAAGGTCGTTGTGGAAAGAGATTTGTGAAACGCAACGTTGGGCATTTGAGATCCCACATCCTGCAACTCGCTTTCGGGAAGGTCATTGTGGAACACAACGTTGGGTGTTTGAGATCTCGCATCCTACAACCCACCTGCAAAAACTCTTTTGCGAAACGGAGTTGCAGGACGCCTATTGCGGAAAGGAGGAGGTGGAAGGAAAATTGCAATAAGGCAATTTTAGTGTGGAATTTAGCATTTAAATCTAAATTTGGAGATATTGCCAAGTGTAGGAAGCTGGAGATCCTGGAGGTGTTGGTTGGGTTGGTTTTGGTTTGAACCTTTGCACCATTTTTGGTATCAGAGTGGGTGCACAAAGATTTGCACTCTATGGAGAGGAGGCTTGCAATATTAATTTGCAGGATGAGGAAAAAATGCTGATTTCTAACCAGAGGAGTTGAGAAGGACATTGTGGTATGGGAACCCTCACAACATAGTGCTAAAGGAAGTGAATGCAAAGCTCAAAGCCTGTAGAGAGCAGAGGGATTGATCAAAGGTTCTGTGTGAGAACCAATAAAATGCCAATAGTCAAGTAGGAGGAATCTTTATGAGGTGTTGAGAGGGTAGGCTTGTTTGCAGTTCATCATGAGTGTGGGAAAGCTCATGGAGGTGGTATGGAAGGTGGCTACTAAAAGTCATCTAAAGGGTTCAAAAGGAAGCCACAGTAGAACAAATGAAGATGCCAGATAAAATGGTGTCAAGAGGATGGGTCAAAGAAAATTTGACAGAGAGGTTGCTGAGCTGAAGGAAAGGCTTGGTAAGGTGACTGAACTGTTGCATGAGGAATTTATAGGAGGTCAGTATTATGTAAAGAGGTTATGTGCCAGGGATCTCAAGCACACGCATAGTGTTTGGGTGAAGAAAGAGAAAAGAATCAGGGAAGCTGAGCATGAGGAAGTTCGCGTGATGTGTGAACCTGAGCAAGGCATGTACCTTGAAGAAGAGAAAGAGGATGCTGATACAGAGTTTACTGAAAAAATCATGGACATGGAAAAGAGTTCATATAAGTATACAAAGGAAAATGAGGATGTTGATGTGAGATATTTTGAAGATATTAAAGACTGTTTTGGAGAAACAAATCAACATGGAAGAATATAAGATGAGGCATCCATTGAGGCTGAAGTGCATTATGTTTTTCAAACTGACCATATGTGTTTAATTGTAGGTTGCACAGTTGGCACAGAGGGACAATTGCTGAACATTGTCCAACAGTTTGAAGAGGATGAAGGTGAAGGTAAAATTATGGACATGTGGAATGTCTATATTTTACATATCTATTTGCTGACTTTGTTCCAGGTATTCTGCAAATGGATAGTTGGGGTGGTGAATGATGAAGCATGGTTTCCTGATGGTAGTATAATTTCCTTTCATTTGCTAAAGGAAAATGTAGAGGAAGAAATAGTCTTGAGAGACAATATGGCAACTCAAGATTGGGCTGAAGATGTTGAAAGGTGCGGCAATGACATTATTGTATTGCAGCAATGGAGGAAGGCTTTGGAAGTTCTTTATGCTTCTGAGCAAATGAAGGTCGCAGTGGAGGAGGGCATCCAAATAGGAAAATTTCAACAAAGAAATAGACTGGATGAGGAGATAGATGAGTTATGGCACCTCATGCAGAGATGTAAGAGGAATGGTAAGGATGAGGCACATGCAGTTATTTGGATGACTATGGAAGACTGGGAAGTTCATTATAGGATTAATGAACAACAACAACTACAAAACAAAGTTTGGGATCCAGGTATATTATAGATGGAAGACTATGACCTGGAGGTCATATTTCTTTTTCCTAGGGAGTCTAATGCAGGAGCATCCTACTCTCCATTTCAAATTCCAAGTTCAATGCTAGATCAAGCCTAGGAAGGGGTCTACACATTATGATTTAATAGTCCCTAGAATATTATATTGTAAATAGCCTATGATTTTATGAATATTCTAGATAGTGATGAGTCATTCTGCTTAGTCACAGGCTGTTAGAGCTGTAGGAATAATAGCGAGTCGTGACTCCCTGCATGGATATCAGCCACTAAACCGTTTGTTTAGACAGCGAGGTTTTTACATCATGCTTTGTAAATTTGTTACAGGACTGACTCAGTAGAGGGGTAGAAAAATATATTAAATAGCTAGGTTGTAGAGGTTGAAAGGGTTCCATCTTCTAGAAGAAAATTGTCTTTTGCAGAGAGGGGGCTAGAACTGTGTCTGTATCGACTTGTAAATATTTGAGGAGGATGAAAGAGGGCCAACAGTTGTGTGTATTTTCTTTTACTTCCCTAATATAATTTATCCATGTGTTCTGAGTGCTATTATTCTATATGTATGCATTAATTGGAGTAGTGTAGTTGTGTAGAGCAATTTCGGCATTTTCATGAATATTTGTAGATTTCTCTAAAATTGTTGGTTTAAGAGTTGGATTTTGTTGGAATCATTGAAGGATAGGGTAGATGCATGAATAGGAGGACTAGAATGATGGATCGAAGTGGTTGAAAGTCGAATTGATCAATTCTTTGATTAATTCCGCACAGAGCACAAGTTTTTTGACTTAATGAGTTTTTGCAGAAAATGGACGGTGGAGATTGGACCCATAGATGTAGATCTAATGGTCCAGGAGGAATCCACAACTGGAGTTATGAGGAATATAATGGATCCACCAAGGTTTGGGCGATCCACATAAAAAGGAAAATCGACGGCTATGGTGAAGGCCACAACGAAAAGATCTAATGGCAGGAAAATATTGCGAGGGAATTATTGTGGAGAGGAAGTTGCAGGGGAGAAACTTTGGGAAGTAGGCATCCTGCATCTCGCAACCCACTTGCAGGAAGGTCGTTGCAGAAAGAGAGTTGTGGAACGCAACGTTGGGCGTTTGAGATCCTGCATCCCGCAACTCGCTTGTGGGAAGGTCATTGCGGAACACAACGTTGGGCGTTTGAGATCCCACATCCTGCAACCCGCCTGTGAAAACTCTATTGCAGAAATGGAGTTGCAGAACACCTGTTGCGAAAAGGCAGAGGCGGAAGGAAAATTGAGGGAATGCAATTTTAGTCTGGAATTTGGCGTTTAAAGCTAAATTTGGAGATCCTTCCAAGTGTAGGAAGCTGAGGATCCTGGAGGTGATGGTTGGATTGGTTTTGGTCTGAACCCCTGCACCTTTTTTGGTATCAGAGCGAGTGCATAAATATTTACACGCTATGTATAGGAGGCTTGCAATATTAATTTGCAGGATGAGGACAGAATGCTGATTTCTAACTAGAGGAGCTAAGAAGGACATTGTGGTACAGGAACCCTCACAGCATAGTGCTGTAGGAAATGAATGCAAAGCTCAAAGCCTATAGAGAGCATAGGGAGTGCTCAAAGGTTCTGTGTGAGAACCAAGAAAATGCCAATAGTCAAGTAGGAGGAATCTTGATGATTTGTTGAGAGGGTAGGCTTGTTTGCAGTTCATCATGAGGGTGGGAAATCTCATGGAGGTGGTATGAAAGGTGGCTACTGAAAGTCATCTAAAGGGTTCAAAAGGAAGCCACAATAGAACATAGGAATATTCTAGGGAAAATGTTGTCAAGAGGATGAGTCAAATCAAATTTGATAGAGAGGTTGCTGAGCTGAAGGAAAAGCTCGGTAAGGTGACTGAACTATTGCATGAGGAATCTACAGGAGGTCAGTATTATGTAAATAGGTTATGTGCTAGGGATCTCAAGCACAAGCATAGTGTTTGAGTTAAGAAATAGGAAAGTATAAATTGAGCACATAGATCTTTAGACAAACACACAAATCACAAAATAGATCACACAATTTACTCAGCAATTGAAGAATGAAACAGTGCAAAAATAGCTTGCAACTATGAATGCTTTCATTAATAAAAAAAAGTAATTAGATAATAATTACAATGAAGTAAAATGGCTAAATAGCCACAAGCAATTCAAATCCACATGAGGAAATTCGAATTGATTACACTCTACTTGACTGTAGGTAACTAAGACCTTGTCTAAATCATTATTGGAGGACTCAATGGTTAACTGACCTTGTGTAAACCATCACCGGATTTCATCGGAGTTCTAAAACACAACTCAAGTGTCTAATTCAGTGTTGAATGAGGCTAACTGACTGAGGTTGGTGAGAAATGCACCTCTCTTGCATGCAGCCATGAAAACCTAGTGCTAACTAAATGTAGAGGACTAGAACTGAATGTAGCTGACTCCTAACTTAGCTTGACTAGTCACCAACTCAACTCAACTGACCTTGGTTGGTATCGGCACTCCCAGTGGCTCCTAAATTGTAGGGATTGGTCTAGGAGGCTCCTAAAATGATGCATGCAAGTGAAATCAGTGGTAGTAGGCCTTAATTAGTGTTCCCCACACTTTAGTAATTGAAACATGTGCCCCAATTAGGCCAAGTGGACCCAATGGTGCTAGTGACTAAAAATAGACTGGACGGACTCCCGATTTAGACATGACTCCTGATTTAGACATATGACCAAATTGGAGAAGGGAGGATTAATAATCCTATTACCCCCCTGAATGCTAACTTGCACAATCTATGGGCCCTGGTAACTAAGACCATAGGTCACCCATTACATCAAGTAAAATAAAGTAACTACTTAATACAAGGAGCTGGGGAAAAGACCACATGGGAAAAAATCCTCCCCTCTATCTAAGCAGGTAGAATCAGGATTCAAGTTTGAAAAACTTGAAAATATGTTGCTGCAATCTTCATCTCTGTGAGGTAGTGAAGCAACATGCATGGTGTGTTGTGCACAGGTATTCTGGGGCCTAACATGTAGACTTCTCCTTCTTCTCCAAAATTGATGATGGAAGGAAGGAGGAATGTAACCTTTGTCTCTTGCTAGATGAAGAGGTGTATGATCAAATCTATTCTTCTGAATGTAGTGAGACTAATCCCTTTCCATGTAGCATCTTAGAGGGATTCTATTGCATCTCTCTGAAGGAGGTAATATTGCATGGCATAACACAAGGGTCTTTCCTTTCTGAGCATCAGATGGGTTTCCAGTCATCTTCCTAGCTTCCAGTTTGTAAGTAGGGACTGAATCTAGATCTGAATCACCTTGAATTTCAATGTCATAAACTGAAAAATATGTACTTGCAATACTAGTAGAAGCTGCAAAAGAAGCAGATGAAATGATTTTACCTTCCCTTGCAAGTGCTTGTTGAGAGTGCATTGGTTCTGAAGGAGGCATGAAATGTGAGAACTCATATGCTTTTGAGGCATGATTTGCAACACCTTTCGCTATGATGTTCCCAGTAGAGATATCTGTGATCTCTAATGATTCAAGACCAAATATCACTCACTTTGGAGAGCCAGTATGGGTCATTTGGTAGACAGATAATAGGTTTGAAGCTAGGGAGGGAACAAATAGCACATCTTTGAATATTCCATGTTCAATCTTGATAGATCCCTTCCCTTTTGTTTGGAATTTACTGTTATTGCCCATATGAATATTAATACCATCAAGGGACTGAAAAGAAGAGAATGATTCTCTGGATGCATCCATATGGTTGGAAGCTCCAGAATCAATGAGGAAGACATGCGCTGATGAGCAGCAAGCCTTCAGTGCATGGCCTTTCCTTTGGTATTCTTCATCTTCTTCTTCATAGTCATCCTTATTTGCGCTAGTAGGTGCAGAAATGTTATGTTTCTTCAAAAGAAGAGCCATTTCATCAAGTTGTCTTCTCATACAGGAGCTTTCTAAATGAAAGCCCCTTCCACAGTAAGAGCAGAGGACCTTGCATTTGCCATTCTTCTTGCTTCTCTTCAAACCTGAAGGCTCATTTGACTGCTCTTTCTTCACAGGATACTTATCTACTTATATCTTTGCTTTCCTTTATCATTAGCTCCCTTAGGTCCTCCTGCAGCCAGTGCTTGATCTTTGGAAGGTCGAATGATCCCCATTTGGATCAATTTGTTATGCTCATAAGTGAGAGATGCAATGAAAGCATCAAGAGTGAGCATATTTCAATTTGGAGTAGTGATCCTCACCAATTGAAAAGCTGACACAAAGACTGAGTAGTTTGCATTGAGTTTTGAGAGAATGGAAAGAATGAGCTGATCATCCTCCTTCTCCACCTTACATTGCTTGAACTAGTATATCAGGTTCTTGAATTTTGTGAGAAATTCATTCAATAATTCGAAGTTGGATGGATTAACATAGATTAGTTCATTTTCTAGCTGATGGACCCTCATCTCATCCTGATTATCAAATAAGGAATCAAGCTTGTCCCAAATCTCCTTGGGAGTCTTCAATCCTTGGATGTGGAATCGAAGATCTCGAGAGACTGAGGAGAATAAGTATCCATGAGCTTCATTAAGCATGTTCAAGTACTTTTCTTTTTCATGATTCAGAATTGGCACTGCCTCTATTCCTTCTGTGAGTATGAAGAGCTTCTTGGTGCGGAGCAGTACCTCCATGTCTTCCTTCCACTAGTGATAGTTGAAGGGAGTGAGAGGCTCTACTCAATGAGCCATTTTGAATGCAGTAAGGAGGACTAAGCTGATGTAGCGAATGCAGTGAGAAGAAAGGGTTGCTTGTAGCAAATTTTGTGAGAAGATATGATAACCTGTCACACAATCAAACATACAAAGTAAGGTCGGTATTCTACACTTTTGGAATTTCCTTCACACCCAGCATATTTGATCAAGCAAGCTTGATCAACAATTTCTTAACTTGGGATATTAAGTGGTAAATTATCTACTTCTGGTGCAGTATTGGAAGAAGAAATTTTCCCAAAAAAAAATGATCCAGATGGAGATCTGAGGAGGAGAGGTGCCTTGTTCGCTGAGGCTCTGATACCATATAAATTGAGCACATATATATGTAGACAAACACACAACTCACAGAATAAATCATACAATTTACTCAGTAATTGAAGAATGAAACAGTGCAAAAATGGCTTGCAACTGTGACTGCTTTCATTAATCAAAAAAAGTAATTAGATAATAATTACAATGAATTTCAATGGCTAAATAGCCACAAGCAATTCGAATGCACATGAGGAAATTCGAATTGATTACACTCTACTTAACTATAGGTAACTAATACCTTGTCTAAATCATTATCGGAGGACTCAATGGTTAACTGACCTTGTGTAAACCATCACCGGATTTCATCGGAGTTCTAAAACACAACTGAAGTGTCTAATTCAGTGTTGACTGAGGCTAACTGACTAAGGTTGGTGAGAAATGCACCTCTCCTGAATATAGCCATGGAAACCTAGCGTTAACTGAATGTAGATGACTAGAATTGAATGTAACTGACTCCTAACTTAGCATGACTACTCACCAACTCAACTCAACTGACCTTGGTTGGTATCGGCCCTCCCAGTGGATCCTAAATTGTAGGGATTGGTCTAGGAGGCTCCAAAACCGATGGATGCAAGTGGAGTTATTGGCAATAGGCCTTAATTAGTGTTCCCCACACTTTAGTAACTGAAACATGTGCCCCAATTAGGCCAAGTGGACCCAATGGTGCTAGTGACTAAAAATAGACTGGATNCTTATTTATACATATGACCAAATTGGACAAGGGAGGATTAATAATCCCAATAGAAAGACTCAGGGAGGTTGAGCATGAGGAAGTTCACATGATGTGTGAACCCAAGCAAGGTGTGCTCCTTGAAGAAGAGAAATATGATGCTGATACAGAGTTTACCGACAAACTCATGAACATGGAAAAGAGTTCATATCATTATACAAAGGAAAATGAGAATGTTGATGTGAGATATTTTGAAGATCTTAAAGAATATTTTGTAGAAACAAATCAACATGGAAGAATGGAAGAGGAGGAATCAGTTGAGGTTGAAGTGCCTTATGTTTTTCAAACTGACCATATGTGTTTAATTGCAGGTTACACAGTTGGCATAGAGGGACAATTGTTGAACATTGTCCAACAGTTTGAAGAGGATGAAGGTGAAGGTAAAATCATGGACATGTGGAATGTCTCTATTTTACATATCTATTTGCCGACTTTGTTATAGGTATTCTGCAAATGGATAGTTGGGATGGTGAATGATGAAGCAATGGTTTCTCGATGGTAGTAAAATTTCCTTTCATTTTCTAAAGGAAAATGTAGAGGAAGAAATTGTCTTGAGAGACAATATGGAAGCTCAAGATTGGGATGAAGATGTTGAAAGGTGCGACAATGACATTATTGTATTGCAGCAATGGAGGAAGGCTTTGGAAGTTCTGTATACTTCTGAGCAAATGAAGGTCGCAGTGGAGGAGGGCATCCATATAGGAAAATTTCAGCAAAGAAATAGGATGGATGAGGAGATAGATGAGTTATGGCACCTCATGCAGAGATGTAAGAGGAATGGTAATGATGAGGTACAGGCAGTTATTTGGATGACTGTGGAAGACTGGGAAGTTCATTACAGGATTAATGAGAAACAACAACTACAAAACAAATTTTTGGATCCAGGTATATTGCAGTTGGAAGGCTATGACTTGGAGGTCATATTTCTTTTTCCTGGGGAGTCTGATGCAGGAGCATCCTGCTCTCTATTTAAAATTCCAAGTTCAATGCTAGATCAAGCCTAGGAAGGGGTCTACACATTTTGATTTAATAGTCCCTAGAATATTACATTGTAAATAACCTATGTTTTTATGAATATTATAGATAGTGATGAGTCATTCTACTCAGTCATAGGTTGTTAGAGCTGTAGGAATAATAGCGAGTTGAGACTCCTTGTGTGGAGATCAGCCGCTGAACCGTTTGTTTAGACAGAGACATTTTTACACCATGCTTTGTAAATTTGTTACAGGATTGACTTAGTAGAGGGGTAGTAGAGTATATTAAATAGCTAGGTTGTAGAGGTTGAAAGGGTTCCATCTTTCAAAAGAAAACTACGTTTTGCAGAGAGGCGGCTAGACCTGTGTATGTACCGACTTGTAAATATCTGAGGAGGATGAAAGAGGGCCAAGAGTTGTGTGTATTTCCTTTTATTTCCCTAATATAATTTATCCATGTGTTTTGAGTGTCGTTAGTATAGATGTATGCATTAATTGGTGCAGTGTAGCTATGTAGAACGATTTCGGTGTTTTCATGAATATTTGTAGATTTCTCTGCAATTATTGGTTTAAGAGTAGGATTTTGTTGGAATCATTGAAGGATAGGGTAGATGCATGCATAGGAGGACTAGACTGATGGATCGAAGGGGTTGAAAGCTGGATTGATCAATTCTTTGATCAAATCCACGCAGAACACAAGTTTTTTGAATTAATGATTTTTTGCAAAAAACGGACGGTGGAGATTGGACCCGTAGGTGTAGATCTGACAGTCCAGGAGGATTCCGCAACTAGAGTTGTGAGGGAGATAATGGATCCACCAAGTTTTGGGTGATCTGCATAAAAAGGAAAATCAACGGCCGTGGTGAAGGCCGCAAAAACAAGATCTAACGGTTGGAAAATACTGCGGGGGAAGTATTGTGGAGAGGAAGTTGCGGGGGGGGGGTAACTTTGAGAAGTTGGCATCCTGCATCCCGCAACCTACTTAAGGGAAGGTTGTTTCAGAACACAACATTGGGCGTTTGATATCTCACATCCCGCAACCCACTTGCGAGAAGGTCATTGCGGAACACAACGTTGGGCATTTGAGATCCCGCATCCTGCAACCCGCCTGCAGAAATGGAGTTGCAGAAATGGAGTTGTAGAATGCCTATTGCGGAAAGGAGGAGGCCGAAGGAAAATTGTGGCAAGGAAATTTTAGTGTGGAATTTGGCATTTAAAGCTAAATTTGGAGATCCTACTAAGTGTAGGAAGTTGAAGATCCTGTAGGTGCTAGTTGGGTTGGTTTTGGTCTGAACCCCTACACCAAAACACCCCATGAAAGTCACTGGAAAGAAACAAAAAGAATAATTCAATATATTCATGGCACAATTCAATTTGGGATTCATTACAGTATAGGGGGGACACCTTTTTTTGTTTTCATTGATTTAGATTGGGTCGACGATCCTGATAATTAGAAGTCTATTGTAGGTTATGTTTTTCAGTCTGGGATCTAGACCCGTCAATTGGGCTTGCAAGAAACAACAATCTCTTTCTCTTTCTTTAGTAGAATCAAAATATCAAGCCGTAGTTAATGTCAATCAAGAAGCTTTATGGCTTCGACAGATCCTTTAAGAGTTTGGATTCGAGGAATGACAACCTACTCCACTTTGGTGCAACAATCAAAATTCCATTAAGATTGCCAAATATCCAATTCAACATCAACGTGGAAAACACATTGAGCTACATATGCACTTCATAAAAATCTTGTTCATGATCACATTCTTGAAGTTCTCTTCTACCCTATAGATGATGAAGTTGTAGACATCTTCACAAAGTCTCTTACATAAGCAAAGTTTTCTAAACTTAGGTCTATGTTAGGAGTTCAGGAACTTTTCATTAAGGGGGGATAGGCTTTAATTCCTCCTTCATTCTCCTAATAGTGTCACTTTTGAAAATCCATAAATCATATCCCAAGTTGTTCTCAAGGGGGGGTATTAGGATATTTAGATACTTAGGATTTAGTTAAGATCAAATTGCTATTATATATATGTTAGGAAAAGTGTGTTTCTTTAGTATGCATTTGTAAATATCTAATTCAATGATCATGATATGTTCTAGAACTAGAGTGATATGATGATTAATCTTCTCTTAGATCAGAACTACCTTCAATCTGTGACTTGACACCCGATTGTTCCATGATATCTATTTAAGGAGCATGGAAGGTCATTGGATAGTTGATTGTTTATGAGAAATTCATTTGTAACTTTCTTTATTTTGCATAAACTACCTTAAGTAGATATTTGGATGGGGTCATGGAGTGTTTCCCTTTTGAGGGTTTAAACCACGTGAATACACCGGTTTGTTGATCTATGATCTATTTGTAAGTAGTTGCTCTAGGTTTTCAGTGTTTTGGAAGTATCATGTGTACTCGAAGATTTCCCATTTCATTTATCCAATCTATAAGCTCCTTAGGGTTCAAACTTCCTCTATCATTTTATATATTAGTTTTTGGTCTTGAGGTGGATCCCAAAACTTGTATCAAAACCCTCATCTCAACCGGATCCTGGTCTGTAGCTACTTCTTCTTCCTGAGGTTCTTCATCCTCATTGACATCATAAGGATCCCTTCGGCTATCACCTTCTAAGACACCTAGTCTTGCCTCCAAATGTTGCATAACTCTTATCACCTCAACATTTGCTACAGGCCTTCTTCCCCTTCAACCTCCGCCAACTTAATAGCCATGGTTTGACACAAATGACCACTCTTCTTCTTGAAATGATGTTCTTGTTCTATATCTGCTAAAGGTACAGGTGAAATATAAACTCTCTTCCACATGCAATAGCTACCAACTCAATTAAGTAATGACCAGATATTATACCACTTAACAAAAGGCTACCTACATTTTCTTCCCCATCCTATAAATTTGACCAATCTTCAGCCTTAGCCAAATATGGAAAATTTGCATATTCTACAAACTTATGCCAATGATAGTCGCCTCCCCAAATTTGGCAGTTGGTTAAAAAGGTTGCCAAGTTCCACTCCAAATCTTGTCGGCTTCCACTTTATGGAACTTTGTGCAAAACCATTTCTTATCCCAAATAAGCGGGTGTCGAAACCACCTTTCCACAATGAGAAAAAACCATGGAGCATCCGATTTAGATCAAGGGTGGATGTGAAGGGTTTCTCAAGGTGGATTTAATTGCAATTTTGCATCATAGGGAACGTGAATCCTGGTCAACTCCCATATGCATGAGAAATGGACAAAGGACTGTCGATCTCAGAGAGTAAGGGGTTGTATTTTGGTAACAAATATTTAGGAATAGTTACATCCTTCATCTCTCAACAAAATGCAGAGATACCATACACATAGGCGTAATTCCTTCTATCTGTATTTCACACAGGGGTTTAGTGCAAGAAAGGACATACGCAATTGCATATGCAGACAACATAGAATCTTATTGATCATTGCAACAATCAATCCATTAGTTATTAATGAAATTCGATCCTCAACAAGTTTTATTTCAAAATGAAACATACACATAGAAGATTGTGACAAGAATAAAATTGATGGTCTAGAACAAATTAGATAATCTCTTTGAAAAACTGTAGAGAATGATTATTGTGTACTTTTTTTCATTCCAACAACAACCAAGTTTGATTACAATCACATTATTCACATTATTTATAGACCTATTCAATCCTATTAGACCCAAACAAATAGGATCTTATTTACTTAATATAGATATCCCCAACAACTTTGAATGCAATCACTAATCTAACATTCGAGATTCGAGAGTCTATTTTGGCTATAATAGCCATTATTACAAACATACGACTCATCACTCATTTAACAAACATGTCCTTCTATAAATAAACAACAAAATATGAAAATAAGTGATTCCCCTGCATCATCTTGCCAACGGTTTCAGAGACGAATCAATGTTTCCTAGAACTTTGTCCCTTTCAGAAATGGCAATGTGAACATGGTGATAAGCCATATTAACATAATTCTGATTTTTACTTTGAGTTCTATTTAGATTACTTACTAAAGATGAATGACTGACTATGGATGTGCTTACGTCTTTGCAATGCGTTTATGTACTTACTTTTTGTTAATGAGTTGTATACCAATATAGTCAAACTTCTTCTACGGGGTCTCCATCGATAGGTCAGATCTTCGATGGTATACTTGATTCGATCAATAGTATGCTAGTAAGGGGGGTACTTCTATGTGTTTTCGATATAATAATTGAAAGTTGTGTCTTCCAAACTTGGGTGAAAAGTTAATCCAATTATAGTGAAGTGGTCTCTAGATCATTAATCGATCCACAATTCACCCACATTCATCTAGTCAACACCTTATAGTAGATTCATTGGCTCTAATACCTAATTCAGACTCGACAATTTGTATTATGCTTAGGCCATCATTCAAAAGGGTTGGAACTTACTCGATAGCTTTCGCAGCTTCAAGAATAACAATTTGCAATGATTTTGGAGATCCCTCCATCGGCAAAGATCCTCTAATTGTGCCTCGCCATCTCTCTCATCTAGTCAACTTTCTCTCGACTCACACGGGACTTTTGGCTACTCGGTTCTCTTGACTTGCTTCTTCATATTCCTCTTGTTATGAAGGGGGATTAAATTGTCTCTTAATTACTCCCATTTTTTCTATCGTTGTTCCCTTTCAATTTTCTAAATATCTGATGTATGCTTATGATTGGCCATCAATTCTCATATAGTCGAGATCGTATTTATAAATAGGATTCATATCAAGCTTATTTTGTTAACTATCATCATCTATTTATTCATTCCATGTGGTCAAAGACCCCCCATTGTCGACCCGACTATTTATAGGCGATGGTTGTGGGTTCAACAATGGTATTTGTGCTTTTTCTCCCAGTTGAAACTAGCGCCAGGACCAAGGAAGGCCAATATTCAACCATATGACCAAGTATTTTTTCGATTAAAATCTTATACAATAAAGTCAAAATTGCACAGAAAAAGTTGTCGTGGAAGTCATTATAAAATTTGGTTCTAACTTTGTTGAGGGAAGTTCTTTATTCAATAGCTTATTCTTCATAGAATTTGTAACATATCTTTTCAAGCCACCCATATAAGTTCATATGTCTGTCATTACAGATCTTGTGCATTAGCAACATTTCATTATGGGCATCTAACCTACTCATGAACACTATCTAGGAATTTATTTATTTCATGTGGAATGACTTCCATGAATATTTCATGGGATTCAGTGAAGAAACTTTTTTTGGCCTTCCCAATTGTCAACTTGTTCCTTCTAGCATAGTTATGACTATAGTTCATGAATTTTTAATTCTACCGTGACTCTTTGATTTCTTCAAAACTCACCATTTATGTACACATTATTATTTCATGTCTTGGGTCAGTACTACTGGAAATAGAACTAGTGTGGTTATCTATGGGATTACGTGTGGTTACCAGTAGCATAGAATAACATATATCAAGTACGAGATCACACATACATAAAGAGAGAAAGAAAGTAAGTAAATAAAGGAGATAGTTGCAACAAGTATTTTATTATACAATCAAGCCATACTGTACAAAAAGGGGAATAGTCATCTCTATAACATTTAGTTCATCAACCTATTTATGTGGTTCATACAATTAATTAGATAGTTATAACAACCTAACTGTTTGGGAGTCGGCCTAATGAATCAACTAAATCGGGCCGACTAGTCGGTGGTCAGTTATGATAGCCTAATCGATGCAGTTGACTATGATCTTCCAACACACCCATAAAACACCAAAATAGATGACAAATTATATATTGTTTCAATTTGAAACAATCAAGATTTAACCTTCACGGTTAGTAGGATTACAAATATCACCCACCTACTTTAAATACTCAAAAAAAATGAAAAACAATGCATATGTCTCATTCCAAAGTGGTAGGACCTGTAAAATGTAACTACCCTTTTCCCATTCAATTATGCTTTGGAGTCGCCATAAATAGAAAGAGAAACAATTCCATTAAGAGAAGCAAATCTTATAATTCCCCATAGATCTGATAATTCAGCCCTAGTGTTGCTGCCATTACCACCTCCCATCCATAGCTTGAATAAATGGTCAGCATTTAACATAAGAATCATACCACAACCACATAAACTATTTATATAAGCATCATCAAAATAACCAAGAGCGGATGAGAAATTGTGAATAAGAGAGTACAAAATATGTGGATTTTTTTCTTTGTCCATGCCTTGATATTCTTCGAAAAGGATAATTCCTTTCACTCCACACCGATTAACATTTGGCAAAGCATTTTCAAATTCAAACAAACCAACTGATGAATATAGGAAGCAAGTACCTTCTTACTTATACCAGGTCCTAAAATTTTCCTCAAAATTTGAGTCTCCCCAAATAGTACATACTTTTAAATCTTCAAAATCCAGTTTCCACACATTTTTACTAAAAGAGAAATGAATGAAAATATGATCCATGGTGTCAAAATCACTATTGCATAGAGCATAGCAACCAGGAACCATCCATCCCCTCTTCATCATATTATGCCAAGTAAGAATTTTATCTTTCAATAACAACCACAAAAAAATATTTGAGCTTTTATGGAATATGATGACTCCACAATTTACAATACCACCAATTTATACTGTCAACATGAAATTGGGTATTTATAAGAGCATCATAAGTGTCATTTACCGAGATATTTCCTTTTTTCTTATTCCAAACCCAAACAATTATGTCCTCTAAATCTACCAATCTAATACCAACACCGTTTAAAGAGTTTATATAATTATCCCATAAAGAAGCCCACCTTTCGAATAACCCAATATCTCTTGAACTAAACCCGTAACCACCTTTTATAATATACCACCATGGGATTTGGATTTGATTGAGAGTCTTTAAACCAATTTATTCTAAGTGTTTAATAATTTCCATTGACAGCTCATAGATCCCATTGTCACCAATATAAGGATCAATTCCTATGAGAACATTTTTATCATTCCCAATATCCCATGATGTCCACTTTCTGATCTAATGAAAACCTTTGATGAATTTGTTCCAAATAATAGAAGCACCTTTAGATTCTATCTCTGAATTTCTGAACCAATTGATAAAATATTCACCCTTTAGATGTTTCGACTTAATAACCATACTCCACAAACCTTTGTCAAAGAAACTAGACCACATACTCTTCCTGCATAAAGCACTATTAAAACCAATCAAGTTTTTTACACCCCAACTTCCCAAATATTTTGGCAAGGAAATTTGTTCCCAAGAGACTAAATGGAATTTTTTCTCAGCATGTAAACTTGCCCAAAGGAAATGAATTTTTTTTATCTGATGACATTGATAATTGCTTTGGGAATCGTAATAAAAAAAAACCAATAGACTAGAATACTCACAAGAACAACATGTATTAAAGTTATCCTTCATCCTAAAAAGATAAATCTATAAGTCAAATTATTTATCCTTCTTTAGATTTTTTTCACCAATCACATCCATTCCTCCACCCTGTAATTATTTGGTTTTAGCACATAACCAAGATATATGAACCCCACATCAAAACTTGCAATTATACTAAAACCAATTTTTAATCTCAGCTAAAACATCATCATAAACTCGTTGTTGATAAATACAATATTTTCTGAACTAATATCCATCCCTGAGGCTAAGCAAAAAATAGACAGAATATCTTGAAGTGTTTTCCATTCACTTATCTTAGCAAGGCAAAAAAAAATCACATCATCAACAAAAGGGTAATGTGTGATTTTTAGGGTAGAATAAATTTTAATACTTGTATATTTTCCTTCGTGACACACTTTTGAAATCATCCTGCTTAAACCTTCAATTACCAATAAGAAGAGTAGGGGAGATAAAGGAAACCCCTATCCTCGCCCTTTGGAACTTCCAAAAGAAATTGTGGGAGATTCATTAACCAACACTACAAAAATGGTTGAAGATACACAAGAAAGTATCTAATTTGTAACCTCCACAGGTAAACCAATCTGAAGAAAAATAAGTCTAAGAAATACCCAATTAACCTTATCATAGGTTTTTGCAAGATCCAATTTC
This sequence comes from Pseudotsuga menziesii, assembly GCA_001517045.1. Lineage (NCBI taxonomy): Eukaryota > Viridiplantae > Streptophyta > Pinopsida > Pinales > Pinaceae > Pseudotsuga > Pseudotsuga menziesii. Next base: position 48,828 of record LPNX011051721.1, read on the forward strand.
ATAATTATAGAGCTGATATTTTTAACTTTTTTCAGAATGGAGACACTCTTGAGAGACGCCAGTAGTGTCAAAACTTTTTCAATTGGATAAAAAACCAAACTATTTTTTAGAGATCACTTTTGAAAGCTTCGACTTGATTCTATCGACAATAATTTTTTTCACCATCTTATAAATCAAATTGCACAAAGAAATGGGTCTAAAATCATAGAAGGATTGTGGATTATCTTTCTTCGGGATAAGAGCAATAAAAGTAGAATTGAAGGCACCTGTCATAATACCTTCTCTCCTAGACAACTCAACCAATTACAATAAATCCTTTCCCATTATGAAAAAAGTGATAAAAATCTTGGCATACCAACCATCTAGACTTGGGATTTTATCTTTTTCAAATTTGGGTATACCATTTTTTAATTCATCCATGGTAATAACTCTTCCAATCTGAAGCCCTTCCTCTCTTGTGAAAAAATAAGGATAGTGTTCAACAACTGTCAATTTATTCCCAATGTCTTCCCTTCCATGATATTGAATAGAAAACTAAAATAATCAACAACAACCTTTTGAATACTACTATGAGAACATACTTTGATCCCATAAATGGATTTTATATCCCAAATAGTATTTTGATTTCTCCTAATTCAGGCATACCTATGAAAAAAATTGTGTTATTATCTCCATCTTCAATCCAAATTGCTCTACTCTTTAAGTGAAGCTTTTTCTTATTTTTTTAAAACATCATCCTTTTTTTTCCAAACTCCATCAACCTTACCCTCTTTTTAGAATAAAAATTGTTAATCAAATTTTCTAGAAACATATCTGTAATTTGATTTTCAATCATAATAATAATTTTCTTTTCCTCAAATTCCTTCTTTATCCATCCCACCACATCCTTTTTTAGTTTCTCAAGTTTGTAAACCATACTTTCCATCCCATTCATTCCCTATGGAAGTGATAAAGAAGACCAGAAAGAACTTACCATTTGACAAAAGGATTCGTCCTTTAGCCAAGACTAATTAAATTTAAAAGGAAAGTTAATTGAAACTGACTCCTCTTCAAATTAAAGTGAAATGGGAGTATGATATGAAATGTTAGCCACTAGGTTCCAAGATGTATATCTATCACAAACATTCAACAAAGACTCAGACATGAAGAACTTATCTGTCATCTTCTTCAATCCTTCATTTCCCAATATTTTATTTTTCCAAGTCAGAGATATTTTATTAGGAATTATATCAACCACGTTATTCCTTCTGAAAATATCTAGAAAGAACAAGGCCATCGAATCCAATGAAGAAACCATTCCCCAATTTTCCTAAGCATACATAGTAAAATTAAGATCTCCACCAATCACCAAATTTTCTAGATTCATGATTCCATTGTTTTCAATATTTTTCCAGAAAGGCCTTATATCTCTATATGGGACATAGATATTTAAAAGATTTATCTCATACTATAAACCTGAAATTTTTCCTTCTAGAAGAATACTAGCAGAAGTTTTGAAATTTCAAATGGCTAGAAGACCTCCCGACTGTCCATCAACATCAATGCCACAAAGTTCTCAATCCTTTAAAATATTCAAAAAGTATTCACATGCTTTCTCACTTTTAGTCACAGTTTCATGGACAATATAAATGTCTGCTTTATTTCTCTCAATAAAGCGTTTGAGGGATCTTAATTTAGGGCCACCCCCAAGCCCTCTAATGTTGAAAGAGATGAAATACATTAATAAACAATTGATGAGGGCATCGATGCTCTAAGTGCCTAGATAGTAGAAACTAAGTTCTGAAAATTATCCTCTACATCCTAAATCCCAATAGATAAAGGTACATAATCCCCCTCCTGTGGAATCACATCTTCCTCTGCAACCATACCCTTTTCCACAAATCCTTTGTTTCTTATTTTTCTTCTTAATCGTCACATTCTGGTGACGAATAGAGTTAATAGGGGTTTTATTTGAGTTTTACATAAGGCTTGTCTATGAATACTTGAAGAGGGGTTTTGACATTTTCACCTACAAAGAACCGTTCCTTGTTGGGGGAAACCCCATTCACCCCTAAAATTAGAATCAATATTGAGTTTTTCTTTTGATCCAAGGTTACTGTTGATATTTGTTTTTCAAAAACAATACTTGAAAATCCATTTTGAATCGAATCCTTATGATTGATAACCCTAGAAGCTTCAGTATGAGAAGGTTTTCCCTTGTAATTTAAAACCTTATATATAGAAACATCCCGTGGAATATCTTCCCTCTCTGAACCCCTATCAATCAAAGGCTCCTCATTACCAATATCTTCATCTAGGGTTATAATCTCCCTCCAGTAAACTAAATATTTGTTAATTAACCTACTGTCAACATTCCTTTCTACAGATTTTATAAAAAGGATTTCTTTGGAAGATAAATCCTTATAAGGGACAAGAGAATTGACCGAAGACATACATTTTAATGAATCATGTTTGTCATCTGAGGGTTGAGAAAAATACAACTAGGAATGATGAGCTTGGAATTTGTCCATGAATTCTTGTGATCCACCAAAAATACCCCTTGACAAGAAAGTCTTCAATTCTAGACAATACTTTTCCAAATGACTTGTGCTTCTACATACTAAACAACAGAAGGGAATCCCCCTATAATCAAGTCTTTGTCCTAATAACTTATCTCCCCACCTGATATTTACTTTTTCTAGAATTCCTTCCACCGTATTGAAATCCACTAAAACCTTCACCATTCTTTCATCCCCTGCATTTATCATCTCATTGTCAACATGAATGAAATTTCCCAAGTGGTTTGCCAATTTTTTATAATCTCCATTGGCCAAAACTGAATTGGAAAACCCGGTAAGAGAGTCCATAGCTGACGCTTTGTGACCTTCTAGTTTTGGGGATTAAAATTATTTGACCACCTTCATAAAACAAGAGAACCCTCCCTTATGACCCAGAACCTATCAAGTATCCTCTGAGTATGTTCTTATGACATAAAAATGAAGCAGAACTAGCCATTTAAAGTCCAAATAACTTGTTTCCTGTAATCGAACAAGGGTTTCCAGTTATCTATTACCCATTTTATCATTTCCACTATATTCATTTTTAAATACTCCAACCTACCCACCAGATCCATTTTCTCCAAACGATCAACCTTGTTCAAGGTGATATCACGACCCACAGTGAAGTCTTCAACATCATTCTTTACCTTAAAGGCTTTAAGTCTTGTTCAACTAACCGCTATGTGCCCTAAAATTTTTGCAGGAATAGAATGTTGTTTAGTGCTAAGATTTAGTGGAGTAAGAAAGGATGGCTCATTGATCACCTCCGGCATCGCTTTCCCTAAAACTAAACCTCCATTCTCTACAATCTTTGTTGGAACCACACTGTTGCGAACATGAGACTGTAAAATAGGGTTTGAATGAGGTACTAGAAATTTCCCTTCTCTAGAAACCAAAAAATAATTTCCATATGCAACTTGTACTCCTTGAGAGTCAATATCCAAACACTTGTCAGCTAGTCCATTATGGAAAGTTGGATTTTTATTGCTTTCTAACAACTTTTCAACATTCGATGTTGTAAAGGGGTCAGGGTTAACCTTTGTTGTAAACCCAAGTTCAAGCTTGAAAGGGGATTTTTTTGTTTGACATAAGTAAAAGTGAAAATAAAAAATCCCATAACAAAGAAAAACCTATTGGGTCTTGAAATGCCCCTTTTTTACCACACTTATTATACCATTTTTTCCTTGTCCCACTCCATTCTATGCACTAGATAGATGTTCTTTACTCACATTGAGCCTTGAATCTTTAGAGGTATGATTAATTATTATTTTATATTATTAATTCCTATTATTGTTATGTTCAGAACTCTGTCTCTTGAATTATACTAATACATCGTGATTTCATAAAGATAGTTCAAGCTTTGATAAGTACAGGTGCAGCAGCCTGAGTGGTCTGAAGGGAAGATACAATTTCGATGCCAATTGTCACTTGCTAGTCACAACCCCACATGCTGGAAGAAAATAGAGGCCACCATTCCACATATTTATGCAGGATGCCCATCTGTAATAGACTCAGCTGCGACAACGCGTCGTTGCTTAAGGTATAGCTGCAACTGATAGGGTATTCCTTAAATTGGTCCTGTTTATTCACTAATGACCCACAAAATAGGATTCCCTATATTCTCTTCTCCCATTCATTTCCACCCCCAGCTGTACAAATTGTTGTAATAGGGAAGCCTGAAGATCGTAGATCTTCATGGCTTCCCGATATCAATGAGTGAAGATTATGATTGATCATGTATAAATATTGGGAAACATTCTGAGCTAAGGGTTGGTTGATATTGGATTATACTATGTAAGTTGTGATAGAGAACTGTAATTTCATTTTACCATTCTAATATAAGAAGCAGGATTCTTCAGACTTCTGCATTTTAATCTATTTTAGTTCCAGCGTCTCTATTCGAAGGTTGGGCCTGCCTTCCCACAGAGATCACCGAGTTAATTATATGTTTTGATTATTTTGTTGTGTGGTGTGGAAGTTATAGTATATGCATTATTTACAGTAGCTGCAACAGTAATGGTTAATCATTGTGCTTTGTTTGATTATCAATATCTACATTTCTCTTAAGCTGCAGTAGTGTGGTGTGACAATCGATTGTGTAGGTTAGTTTCCATTATTCAAGTGTGTGTTAGTCGTAACAATCAATCTTATCTCTAGTTTCTTTTAATTTCTTGTCTTTCTCAGGGTTGCTAATTCAATCAGATTATAGCTTAGAATTGTTTGGTTCAATTCCTGTTATTTTCATTCCTAGATCAGTGGAATTAAACTAGTGATGATGGATCTACACATAGTCCGGTAATGTTAGGATTTAACTTCTTGCAAAAGTAGTCTAGTTATTTATTTCTGGAATCATTAGTTGTTGGATTGAAGTTGTAGGAAGGTAACTGCAATTCTGAAATTCTTAAGTAGGTAAATCATATCAATTTAATCATGAGAGGAGTTTAACTGAGCAGATAGGTAGGACAGTTAATCCTTCATTCAATTAATCAGCTACTCAGTGTTTATGCACAGACGGTGTGAATTATATTTGAAATATAAATACTTCCCTGGGTTGACAATTTATACTGAGCATTCTACATGTTAGCTATAACTAACTAGCATATAGAGTGACCAACATTTTGGCATCGTTGTTGGGGAAGATAATTGTTAGACACCATAGTAGTTGCATTTGTTCATTTTTCTTCAATTTCTAAGCTTGCATGTTTTGGGTTGTATAAATATGAGGAGAGTACAACGTGATATTCCTAGAACCCCCAGAACTCTCCAGAATACTAATTTTGTAGGTGGTTGAGGTCGTGGCAGCAACCCAGCATTCGGAAGAAGGAAATTCATTGATGATCTGGTTGCCATAACCAACTCTTCTACTGGAGATAGCCATTGGGGATCATGTGTCAGAAGAATCTCAGTTACCCTTAGAGTGGAAGCATCAGTTTCCATAGTGGATAATACAAGAGGAGTTGCGACACCATCAGGTGTCCCTGCGGACAAAGACAGAGTTAGTGCTATGGGAGCCGATGATCGAGAGGTAGTTTACCACATTGACTGTTTGAAGGTGACAAAGGAGGAGTGGACATAGCTTCATCAGAATTGGGAATATTAGAGAAGGAAAACACAGGAGAGAGTAGAGGAAAATATGAACAATGAACATGAACCTGAAGATCATGAGGAAGTGGTGGGGGACAACCATCACAACGACGATGACCTCCATTTGACAGCTGGCTGGACAAGCTCCCATGAAAAATATATCACCATCAGTATTACCATGGTTTCATGGGAAGGCCAAATAGGATCTAGATGAGTTCCTCTTCGGGTTTGACATCCTCTGCCACAGCTACGACTACACTTCCAGTGAGCAGAAGTTAAAAATTTTCCCTACTACCCTGAAGGATAATGATCTGCGTTGGTTTATGAGCTTGGGTGGTGAGACTGTCACCACCTGGGATCAAATGAAGCAGGTGTTTCTTGAAAAATATCAGGAGTACTATAACACTAAAGATAAAAGAGAAGAGTTGTTCAAGATGGTATAGAAGGACGAAGAGAGTCTGGAATATTTCATTGAGAAGCTTCTGTACAATGTACAGAGGGCAGGACATACTACTATGGGGTTAGATGTACTCAATATTACCCTACTTTGTGGGATTAGAGAATATTTCCTAGGCATGTTGAACCTGCTAGGGAAGGGGGATATCTCGAAGGAACCCTTTGAAAATATTGTTGAATTATGTAGAAGGTATTCCATAGGATCCTCCAGAACCAACAAATGGGACAAACTGGAACGAGATGTCTTTGATAGAACACATAATTCATCCAATGGAGGAGCCAACTAAGCAAAAATAAGAAACCTTCTCGAGAAATTCAAAATAGAGATGATTAGTTCCATCTTTTCAGAAATAGATGTCCTGAGAACAAAGCAAAAGTACACTGTAGAATATTTGACACTTGGTGTATTCTACCCCAAATGTAGGAAGAAGCACCCCCTGAAGGAATTTCCACTTGACAAGGTGGAAGTGTGCCAGCTCTTTGAATTGAACCATGATACGAAGGAGTGTCCCTCACTAGCCCAAGTGAAGGCAGTCCTGCAAGAATCAACTCCGGATGTGGAACCAGCCTAATTCATCGCCCAGAAGAATCCTTGGCAACCTCAGAACCAAGGCATGAATCCAAATTCATTTCCCTTTTGGAATAACATGAATAGTATGAATAATATGAATACACAATTCCCTTCACCCTATTCTAATCATCAATGGTATCCATCTCAGCCTTCTATGCAGAATTTCAACTCTTGGTCACCTTGGACACGTCCACTAAATCAACAGACTTCTTGGTCTCCTAGGTGGAGGAAATCCCATCCAGGAAATTAGTTTCCTCATAACTAACCTCCTCACCAACAATCTCCCCATCAACAGTTTCCTCACCAACAATACCCTCCTAATAATTATCCTCACCAACAGTGCCATCAGCCGCAGCTGCAACTCTAGAACAATGTTGCACCAATGAACATGCCTATACAACCACAGCTTCCTACCCAACCTAACCCCAACCAAAACAATAAAGCAATCCACCAGTTTGAGACTGCCAACATGCCAGCTTACTCCATCACTCCAATTCCCTATAATGACATATGATTACGACCAGGGAGAGTAGTTGAGCCTTTAGTCATCGAAGATGTTCCATCCTCAGTGACTGAAGTAAGGATGAATCAACAATACCCATCCAACATAGAAATCCCAGTTATCGAGGATGCTGAAAGTCCTATCGAGACATCGACTAAAACATAAGGAGAAATAGTTATCGAAACACATCCTACACAACTAATTAAAGAGCCACCATACCCTGAAGGACTGACACTATAGAAAACAGTGGAACAACCTCAGTTTAACCTCCTGGGAGAGTTGAAAAACTTATATGTCAAAATTCCATTGCTGCAAACCCTCCATGATGTGCCTATCTACGCCAAGATAGTACGAGATATTTGTGTAAGAAAATCAAGAAGAAAACCTAGGGATCCTCCCACTGTCCATGTTTTAGGAAAAATTTCTGAACTGATAATGGGAAAGACCCTCTTAGCCAAATACGACGATCCTAGGAACCCCACTATCACAGAACATATTGGGGACACTCAGATACCGAATGTTTTGGTGGATTTAGGCACAGCCATCAATGTTATGACCATAGAAACTGTATGAAAACTTGGGCTCACCAACCTTTGGCCAACCCCTACCATTTTAGAACTCACTGACAAGTCCACCATCGAACCCAAGGGAATCTTGGATGACCTCATTGTCTCAGTAGATTCGTGGGAGTACCCGACATACTTCTTGGTGTTATAGCCGAAGTCATGGCAAGGGGACACCCACTGATCCTGGGAAGACCTTGGATAGCCATAGTAGATTCTTACATCAACTGTCAGTTAGGGTCTATGACCATTTCAGATGGGACCAAGACAAAAAATGTCTTGCCTTATACCCTCCAGCTCGACCTAGCTTAGAAGCTGAAACTCCACTATGGATGGATCTAGAGGAGGAAGACGGTGTTCAACTGTTGTTAATGATAGGGAAATCCTTAACCTTCAAAGATGAAATAGAGGATGATGCTATCAATAGTTTTATCAATGAGCCTACATCTGTCAATAAACATGTTTACCAAATCCTGAATAGTACCTTAGATGAAAAAAAACAAGAAAATATTACAAAGGAGACTTTAGTCAGTGACACTAATATAATTCCAGTACTCAAGAATTCAAAAAGTATTCCAGTTGAGATAGATCCAGGAAAAACTTTGAATGTCAATCCGAACCTCGCCCCTGATGAACTGGAACGTCTGGTCACACTCCTGAAACATCACATGGGAGCATTTGCTTTGGAGTACACAGATATGAAGGGTATCCATTCTAATCTATGCAATGTGCACCCACCACATTTACATTAAAAGTGACTCTTGACTTGTGTGCCAACCACAATGAAGGATGAACCCCAACCTTAGGGACGTAGTGACAGAGGAAATTCAAAATTTCTTGGAAACAGGGTTTATATACCCAATCTCAGATAGTGAGCGGGTTTCTCCACTCATGATAGTGCCAAAGAAGAATGAGAAATGGAGAGTCTGCGTGGATTATAGGGAATTAAACAAAGCAATGCAGAAGGACCACTTTCCCTTACCTTTCATTGATCAGGCACTTGATACCTTGTATGGAAATAAATTCTTTTCCTTTCTGGATGGGTTTAGTGGGTATAGCCAAATCCATATCGCTCCCGAAGACCAAGATAAGACCACTTTCACCTGTCCCTGGGGTGCCTTTGCATACAGGGTACTTCCCTTCAGTTTGTGTAACGCACCTGCCACCTTTCAGAGAGATGTGATTGGCATCTTTTCAAAGATGGTCAACGATAGTATGGATATTTTCATGGATGAATTTACCCCGTATGGCAGTGATTTTGAAGAGGCACTGGAAAACTTAGAGAAGGTCTTAACACACTGTGAGAAAACCCAGCTATATTTGAGCACTGAAAAGTGCCATATGATGATGAGAGAGGGTGTGGTTGTAGGGCACTTCATCTCTGCTGATGGTATCCAGGTAGATCCATCCAAAATCAGGGTAATTGAAAACATACCCACTCATGGAACAAAAAAAGAGGTGCGTATCTTCTTAGGGCATGCTGGTTATTATAGAAGATTTATAGAATTTTTTTCCAAACTAGCTTCTCCTTTATTTACTTTGTTGATGAAGGATGTAAAGTTCATTAGGAATGATGCATGCCAAACAACGTTCACTGAACTTAAGAAGAGGTTGTCTACAACTCCTATCTTGAGGGGGCCCAATTGGGCTTTGCCTTTCCATATTTCTTCTGATGCCTCTGACACTGCCATTGGAGCAGTGCTGGGATAGCAGGATGGTCAAGTCACATATGCAATTTACTATATCAGTAAAAACTTGGCCCCTACTAAACTCAACTACACTGTTACAGAAAAGGAATTTTTAGCCATTGTCTATTCCATCAATAAATTGAGACACTACATCACTGGATACCCCACTTTTGTGCACATTGACCATTTAGCCATCAAGTATTTAATGAACAAACTTGTTACAATTGCTAGGGTAACTAGATGGATGTTACTATTACAAGAGTTAAACATTACGATTATTGACAAAACTGGAAAGGAAAATGTTGTTTCTGATTTTTTATCTTATTTTACTAATAGTGAGGACAACATGCCAGTTGAATATTCTTTTCCAGATGAACATTTGTTTGTAGTATCAACTCATTCCCCCTGGTACGCAACTGTTTCTAATTGTTTGGCTGCATGCAAGCTTCTGGCACATCTGTCAAAGAGAGAGAAAAGGAAGATCATCCAACAAAGTGCTAGGTACCACTAGATAGATGGTCATCTTTTCTACACATGCCCTAATCTCGAAATCAGGAGATGTGTAAGAGAGGATGAAATTTTTAGTATCTTGAAGGTTGGTCATGACGAGCCCTGTGGGGGACACTTTGCTGACAAACGAATAGGTCAAAAGGTACTACGAAATGGCTATTACTGGCCAACAATTTTCAGGATGTGAAGAAGTATGTACAGGATTGTGAAAGCTATTAGAGGATGGGCCAACCTTACATATTGGACGAGATGCCCCTTCAACCACAGCTGGTGGTTGAACTCTTCGACAGACGGGCCTTGGATTTCGTTGGGCCCATCAACCTCCCTTGAAGCAGAAATTTTACATCTTAGTTTGCACCGATTATATGACAAAATGGGTGGAAGCTATGGCTTTGGTGAAAGCCAATGAACGGGCTGTAATAGATTTCCTATATGGAGAAATCTTCACTCGTTTTTTAGTACCCAAGGAAATAATCATAGATGGAGGACCACAGTTCGTGTCACACAAATTGGAAGCTACAGAATAACTTCACCTTATCATCCACGGGCTAATGGCCAGGTGGAAAGTACCAACAAAGTGATTGAAGTTATTATCACAAAAATAGTAAGAATCCATCGCAGAGACTATGCTGACAGACTTCCAGAGGCACTTTGGGCATATCGCACTACTTGGCACAATACTATGGGCTTCTCCCCCAATGACTTGGTGTATGGTAAGAATGATTTCTTTCCCATTGAGTTTGAGATCACAACTTTAAAGATAGCTATGGAGGCAAACGTATATTTAACCAAAGCTCAGAGGAGCAGATTGAACCAGTTAAATGAACTCGACGAAAAGCGCACAACAGCTGTACATTAAACATAATTAATTCAACAACAGTGATCTAGGTGGCATGATTGGTTCATAAAGAAGAAATTCTTCTATGAAGGAGACTGGGCATTGTTGTATGATTCTAGGTTCAAGAGGGACTTTAAAGGTAAGCTTCAAACAAGATGGTTGGGTCCATACCAGATAAATAGGGTATTTGACAATGGCACAGTCCGCCTGATCACTATTGATGAAGATCATACACCATTATTCGCTAATGGTCACAGGATGCAACTGTATTACAAGTCAATCTCAAGGGACGCATTTATCTCTCAGGTTGTAGCTGATCCAAGATACTAGTTAAAGCAAGGACAAGAGTTTTTCTCTATCCCTGTCAATATTGAAAAGGACACTATGATTTCCACACAGGAATTAAATTGATGTTTTGTTTTATTTTTATTCTGTTTTCCTTTACGCTTGATTGGTTTTCTTTGAATAATTTGTGCAAGAACTTACTTAATGAGCAGCGGTCATGACTGGGCCTAACGACTACAAGCGCCTTGATCCATGTTCCTGTTTCGGAAGAGCTCCTTGAAAAAAATGAATGATAAATAGTTTAGTCACAACTACGACTCCATTAAATGCTACCCATTTTCTCGTTTTCATAGCTGTGACTCCGTTAAATCCTGCCCATTTTCCTGTTTTTCATAGTTGCGAATCCGTTCAAAATTTCCCATTTTCTCATTTTCACAGTTGTGACTCTGTTAAATCCTGCCCATTTTCCCATTTTTCGTAGGTGCAAATCCATTAAATTTTGTCCATTTTCCTAATTTCTAGCGGCTGCGACTTCGCCAAATTACTCAGATTTCCCTATTTCTCGCGACTGCGACTCCACCAAATTTCATAGATTTCCCTATTTTCCACGGTTGCGACTCCGATAATTTTGTTGATTCTTCTATTTTCCACAACTACAAATCTTCCAAACTTCTCCATTTCCATAGCTGCGACTCCACTATCTTCGTTGATTTCTTTATTTTCATGGCTGCAACTCTACCGTACTTGCTCCATCCCATAGCTGTGATTTCTGCTATATGTTGTCTACCTTTTTCGTGGCTGGGAATCCTCCAGAATTATCCACATAATGGTTGCGGCTCCTCCAGATTCGTCTGCAATTTCCACCGCTTGTGATTTGGCCGGTTTTGACTTTCCTCACAGCTTCAATCTTGTTTTCGCCAAGTTTGAAAAGACAGTTCTTAATTTGTCGGGGGTAATATCATAGTAGTATGCGTGCAATAATGTTTAATTTGATGGATGTGATGACACGCTACACTATTATGGAAATTCACAATTCATCTCATAATTGCTAAGGTACGAGGTTCGATCATTTACATGATTAGTCGTTAATTGGATTTGACAAAATTAATCACGATTTTCCTTTTTGTACCCGTCAGTAGACCCGTACTCATTTAACTATCAATCCGCATGATCTATCCGGTACTTAAACTTACCATTCGACCGTCATTTTTTTCCTAATTTGGGACCAAATCTTACCAATTATTCCCTGCTTACGACTGTCTTAACTTTCCTAATTTATCCAAATCCAACCTCAGCTATTCATGCATATTCCTGTGCTATAAATTCCATTTATGGGTCTGTAATTTGTTGAGTTGATACCAGAATTCATACATAGAGACGATATGGGTATCCCAGCCCGGCATGAACCTGCAAATACGGAGGCCCTACGAAGAAACATAGAGGTTTTTTCCATTTTCGAAGCAGCTGGTTAGACTGAGTACTTTCAATGCTTAAATGGTTTTCATCGAGAAACATCTCTGTAGTTTTCTCTAAATCTGATAGAAACCTATTCAGAAGTCATAGGTCTCTGCATAGAAGTTACTGAGGAGATTGTAGTTAAGGTTACTGGGCTTCCTCAGGTGGGAAGAACCTGGTTTGGAAGAATAACCCACAATGCGGGAGTTTCTAGTAGCGGGTGAACAGGTCCACCAAACGAAGCGAGGGATAGCATTAAAATCACTGCCTCGCCCTTGGAATGAAGTGGCAATATTTCTAAAGAAGTACATCACATGTGAAGATAGGTATCAGACTATGTATTTCTCTGAGTTTCCTCTACTATCTCATTTATGCCACAGGGCTTTACTCAACATCCCATTTTATTTGTTTAAAGACCTACATCATATGGAGGGGTTTGTAAGATCAGCCCAATGCCCATATTCTTCTCTCACCCATCATGACCTAATTAAAGTGCTTATTGTAAAGGATTTAGCACAACAGAACCAAACCTGGGAACAGTTCACTGGTCAGCCTCAGATAATTAAGGCACCTGCACTTTTGGGTGGTGTCCCAATATAATAGGAAGAAGAGGCACCTACATAGTTGGGAAGTGGAAGTAGAGTAGGAGGACCGGAGTCCCTCCAATTCAATTTGGGGGGGGGGGTGTTTATTCAGTATCAGAACAAAACTCAATTAGTCAAGTGAAAGAACAGGGAGAGGTTGCAACAACATCAAACCCTATGGAAAGAAACGGGAGCAGCAGGAGCTGAAAACGGGAGTAACATTGGATGCTGCAACAATGGAAGCTGAGGTTGTGGGGGCTACAATGTCAATAGGAGATGCAAATATCCTCACCATTGAATCCTCTCTTGAATGGGGAGGATCCTTAATTGAGGAAGAAATTGAGATGGCAGAGACAAGGGGAGTCACTGAATAGGGAAACGTTCCTTCTACATCAGCTACAAAATTAGAAACCCTTGTACTACAGAGGAAGAGAAGAAGATCAAGAGAAGAGGTACAGGCATCATGACCAGTAAATAGAAGGAGAACCAGATCTGTCGGAGTAGCAGAAGCAACACGGGAAATATGGGCGAACATTGAATCAAATATTGAATTTCCCATCTTGAGACCTAGGACAAATGCTGCCCCACAAGAACCTGTTGCAGAAGAACCTCAAATTGAGGGACTTTTGTATGAAAATGGTCTGCTAAAGGAAGAAGTGCAAGAACTCCTAAAGGAATTGGAAAGTTGGAAGGAAAAATGCAGGAAATAGGTAGAAAGAAGGCTGCACACATTGGTAGAAGATGCAAATCAGTTGGAAGGATAATCTCTTGCTGAGGAAGGTGAAGAAGTGAAAAAATTGGTTTTCCCTAAGTGTGGGGAAATTTTTAATCAATCAAGATACAAATTCACAATGTATGCATTTGTGGCACAAAAACCCACACAGGTAGTTGAGGAAGAGAAAGAAACATCTGCGATGGAATTGAGGGGTGAAGATGAACCATAAGTGAAAATGATCCCCGAAATAGAAGAAAGGGAACATGAGCAATTACAGTCTCAGCCACGAGGTGTTGTTACACAAGAACCAACACCCTTAGAAATTTTTGTTGAGGCTGCTACTCAAATGGAAGCAGGTGAGCCAGAGGTTGAGACAATCCTTGATGTGAACTTAGAAGTTTTTACTATGACCCCAGAACAATCTCACGACACAGAATTAGTGAAGGGAGAACCTCGTCAACATGAAAATGTTGAAGCTGACCAGTGTAATGAACAAAAATATATATAATAAATAATCACTAAATAACTATTATATAATTAATAATTATTATTTAATATCAATATTAATTATTAATATTAATACATATTGATCTTAATAATTAATAATTAATAATTATAAATAGTTATTAGTAAACAATTCTAAAATGACGCATCCTTTCATGGATAGTATCCAAAGTGCCTTCACGATTAATATATATATGGCACTCACTTTGTAATCTATCATCTTATCTATTCTATCATCAATATACACATTATGGCTTATTTGATTTACTAAGTTTTCTGGTGAATATTATTGTATGAGTAAATAAATATTCGATTCAAGTGGTATTAGAGCCTCGTTTGGCTGATATGGGGCTTTGGCCTTAATTCTCAGACCTTGTCTGATTTTTGGCTTGTAGCCTTATTTTAGGGTATCCCTAAAGTATTGGACATTGTCCAAAGGAAAAAGAAAAACATAAAAAAAAAGGAAAGAAAAAAAAGTAAAAAAAAAGAAAAGATAAAAGGAAAAGGAAAAAAAGAGAGAGGGTAAAAGTGAAACCACACCTAGTTTCTTAAAGTTCGTTTGAGTTTGAATATAAAAGTGCATAATAATTACTAGTAAAGAGAAAGTGAGATTTGAACTTAGGTGGGGAATGTAACAGTCATTTCTCCCAACCACCCAATCTACTCACATTTTACCAAACTTAAGGGAAAAAAAAGATAAAAAAGGTGCATAATAATTGCTACTAAAAAGCAATGGAGATTTGAACTTAGGTGGGGAGGGTAACACTCATTCCTCCCAACCACCAATCTACTAACATTTTTACAAACTATTGGAAAAAAAGAAGGGGATATTGATTAAATTTCAAAGAAAACTCAAGAATATGGATTTTAATGTTGAAAAGAAGGAAAATTCTCCTATCACCTTACAAAAAAATGTTGCAATATTATTTAGAATTAAAGGGACACTTGCAGGGAAGGATATCACCATTTCTATTGCACCTGCTAAAAGAAATAATTATATTAGTTTAGAATTTTCTAACCATTTAGTGATTCCTGAGTCAAATATAAGGGAAGAGCTAGACTTTTTGGACAAAAAACGAACTGAAATAAGTGGCTTACAACTGAGTGTTGGAGATTATATGGTCACATCGAAATTCATTGTTATTTCTTCATGGAGCTTTGACGATGACATAATTTTGGGTTGACCCTGGATAAAAACATTGGGGACTTTCATCTTAAATGCCAAAAATAAGTTTCTGACATTTTCCTATAAGAGAAAGAGAATCACATTTCAAGATATTACAATGAAGTCAGAAATAGAACCTCCAACATCTGAAGAATTCCAACATATCTCAGAGACGATTTCACAGGCTAATCAGAAGTTAGAACAAAAGAGCAGAAAGAAGTTGAAAAAATTGTCGCTAGTAAGGATGAATAAATTACTCGTTTGAAGAATCATAGTCAAGACTTGATCGCACAGATTACAAAATTTAAAGGGGAAAACAGATCGCAAGAGGAAAGCCAAGAAGAATTCCACCAAAAGGAAGTGCATCTCCAAAATGATTTCAATAAGAAACTATTACAAAAAAATGAAGAAAATTCTCGCTTAAAAATTTTGAATCAAGGGTTGAATGAACAAATAAAAAAATTAAAAAATGAGAAGTTAAAAAAATCCTTAGAGTTATTATCAATTAGTAAATCGCAAGAATCACAAACAATTAAAGTTTCTACATGGGTTCCACAAACGTCTCGAATACCTTATCATCACCCAAATCACAGAAGTCGATACAACCAACATCAAATTAAAGCAGGAACGATGACTAACGCAATAGAGAAGTCATCAAAGGCTCAAATTCAAACATCAAAAAAGGGAAGCAATGCACATCTTGTCAAAGTTCAAAAGAACAATTTTATTGTCACATCGCTACAAGCATCAACAGAAAATGGTTCCGAAAAACAATTACAAAAATTGTTAGAAACACCAAAAGTTGTAGTTCCAGTAAACACTTCACAGGCGATTCAAGTTCCTTATCGCGATCCGAATCAGAAGAGTCATTATGATAGACGAAAAAATCAAAAGGAAAATTACCAGTATTATTCCTACAAAGAGCAAAGACAAAATCAACAACTCTCGACAATCGATCCACAAATAATTCCGTTAAGGATATATCTCGGATGGATGAATTCACAACTGACGCAACATTTCCACACAATGTTTAAAATAAAGTATCATTTTATTTCGTCAAATGTTGCAACTACCAACACACAATGTCATGAGAAAGTGTTACGAGCTGGAACAAGGGATAAAGTCTTCCATAATTGTGCTTTGAGGGCAAAGCAATTCTAAGGGAGAGGCAATGTAATGAACAAAAATATATATAATAAATAATCACTAAATAACTATTATATAATTAATAATAACTATTAAATATCAATATTAATTATTAATATTAATACATACTGATATTAATAATTAATAATTAATAATTAATAAATAGTTATTAGTAAACAATTCTAAAATGATGCATCCTTTCATGGATAGTATCCAAAGCTCCTTCACGATTAATATATATATGGAACTCACTTTGTAATATATCATCTTATCTATTCTATCATCAATATACACATTATGGCTTATTTGATTTACCAAATTTTTTGGTGAATATTATTGTATGAGTGAATAAATATTCGCTTCAACCAAGATGTTGTCACACAAGAACCAAGATCTTAAGGAATTCTTGGTGGAACTCCCATTCAACTAGGAACAATTGACCCTGAGGTGGACATAATCCTTGATTCAGAGCTAGGAGAAGATGAACAGATGCAGTCCCAGCCATTAGGGGACACTGAAGTATTCAAGGACTAGTCTCATCTATCAGGGGATACTGAAGTATTTGGGGACCAGTCTCATTTTTCAGGGGATATGGAAGTAATTCAAGAGAAACCCCAGGGGCCTGAGGAACTGGGAGGGAAGGAAGCTGTTACACATGAACTAACATCCTTGCAGGTCCCTGTCAAAGCCGCAATTGAGAATAAAAAAGTTGTAGTTGAGACTCAAGAAGATGCTGAGAGTGAAACTTAGGAAGATGTTGACACACAAGAACCACCATCTTCACAATTGGCTGCTAGAGTTGATAGAAATGGGTTTCACGAAAAGGATGTTGTTACACAAAAACCAACATCCCCATAATTGTTTGCAGAAGTACCCATACAGACATAAGTTATTGGATCACTGGTAGAAGAGGAAGTTGTTTCACTTTCGATTTAGAATGATCAGGTTGAAACATCAGGTGATAAGGTATGGGCTCAATTTTCCCAGAACTTTGTCAATTTAGACTCTGATGAGGAGAAGGATGCATGAGATGGAAGGATTCAAGGACTGATAGAGGAACTCTCGCTGCTGAAATTAGAAGCAAAGAAATGGAAAGGTCAGGTGGATAGATATCAGGAGGGAATGGTTCCCCTTGTTGAGCATAGAAAGACTATCAGAGAATTGAGGAAAAGATGGGAAAAAGAGTTAACATTACAGACGTTTTGTTGGGAAGAAGTACATAAAGAGTTGAAGGAGTTGAAGAAATTCAAGTCCATGTAGAAGGAAAAAGATCAATTGTACACTCTCTCTCGAGAATTGATGATCTCCAGAGCTCCATCTCCCTCTTATCCTGTATTTTTGTATGAACAATTTACTTGGTTTAAATTGAAGGCATTGAAGGAAGGGAGACCTTATGAAGTGGCATCCTCTGCCCAATTTATGGAGACCTTTATGGAAAGCAGCTTCAGTGAGCAGAAGCTGCTGTGTGAACTTTATTTGCATGAAATGGCTTGCCGCCTGGACCATCATTAGAACCCTACTCCTTACTTAGGAGATGCCCAGTTGAGGGCTTTTACTTCTTTTGTCATCAATCATGTGCAGTGGGAGAGTTCCTTCTAGACAATTTCTCAGAATGAGGCTAACTCTAATCTTTGGATTCGACATGAACCTCAATCTCCTCGCCTTCTTCTTACTATTCGGGAACAGAGGCTTACATCTCCCATCAAGACTCAACAACTAGTTGAATTTCAAGAACAGGTCATCTCCACTTGTGTTAGCCAGATTTCCAGACAACAACATTTGGCTTTGGAAGGAAGTAAGCATAGATGGCAGGCTTCTCCTTCATCATTGAAGAAAAGGGACCCTTATTGCTTTAAAAAATTTAAATAGGCGCTCCCTAGGGTCAAGGGATATGTTGATTGTATGAAGAAGTTTGGAGTTAACTGGTTGGGACTTAAATTAAAGTTTCCACTTATTTGGTGGCCAGAAATGCCATATAGGTATGATTTTTCATTGACAAAGGCAAAGGGGAAGTAGTGTTGGAAATACTGGGTTGCCCATAACGAATATCTAGATGGGAAGGAACCACATGAACTCTCCTACAATTTTTCCTCTCTCCATGAACGAGGTACAGTTCCAGCATCAAATTTAGACTAGTGGAGGTTGTTGCATGAGGACATGCAAAATGATAGTTGGGGGGAGATGTTGGGTCCTAAAATGCCCCTTTTTTACCACACCTATTATACCCTTTTTGCCTTGTCCTACTCCATTCTATGCACCAGATAGATGTTCTTTCCTCACATTGAGCCTTGAATATTTATAGGTATGATTAATTATTGTTTTATCTTATTAATGCCTATTATTGTTATGATCAAAACTATGTCTCTTGAATTATACTAATACATCGTGATTTCATAAATATAGTTCAAGCTTTGATAAGTACAGGTGTAGCATCCTGAGTGGTCTAAAGGGAAGATGAGATTTCGATGCCAGCTGTCACTTGCCAGTCTCATCCCCACAGGCTGGAAGCAAACAAAGGCCGTCATTCCATGTATTTATGCAGCATGCCCAGTTGCAACATACTCAGCTGCAACATTGCACCATTGCTTAAGGTTTAGCTGCAACCGACAGGGCATTCCTTAAATTGGTTATGTTTATTCACTAATGGCTCATGCAATAGGATTACCTATATTCTTTGCTCCCATTTAATTCCACCCCCAGCTATATAGCTTGTTGTAACAGGGCAGCCTGAAGATCGTAGATCTTCATGGCTTCCCGATATCAGTGGGTGAAGGTTATGATTGATCATGTATAAATATTGGGAAACATTCTGAGCCAAGGGTTGGTTGATATTAGATTATACTTTGTAAGATGTGACAGAGAACTATACTTTCATTTTACCATTCTAATATAAGAAGCAAGAGTCTTCAGACTTTTACGTTTTAATCTGTTTTAGTTCCGACGTTTTTGTTTAAAGGCTGGGCCCGCCTTCCCATAGAGATCGTTGAGTTAATTAGATGTTTTGATTATTCTGTTGTGTGGTGTGGAAGTTATAGTAGATGCATTCTTTACAGTAGCTGCAACAATAATGGTTAATCGTTGTACTTTATTTGATAAGCAATATCTGCATTTCTCTTAAGCTACAACAATGTGGTGTGACAGTCGATTGTGTAGGTTAGTTTCCATTATGCAAGTGTGTGTTAGTTGTAACAATAAATATCGTCTCTAGTTTCTTTTAATTGCTTGTCTTTCTCATGGTTGCTAATTCAGTCAGATTATAGCTTAGAATTGTTTGGTTCAATTCTTGTTATTTATGATTCCTAGATTAGTGGAATTAAACTAGTGATGATGGATATGCACATAGTCTGGTAATGTTGGGATTTAACTTCTTGCAAAAGTATTTTAGTTATTTATTTTTGGAATCATTAGTTGCTGGATTGAAGTTGTAGGAAGGTAAATGCAATTTTGAAATTCTTAAGTAGGTAATTTAGATCAGTTTAATCATGAGAGGAGTTTGACTGAGAAGATAGGCATGACAATTAAACCTTCATTCAATTAATCAGCTACTTAATGTTTATTCACAGACAATGTGAATTATCTTTGCAATAAAAATGCTTCCCTGGGTTGACAATTTATATTGAGCATTATGCATGTTAACTGTAACTAATTAGCATATAGAGTGACCAACAAAACCATAGAAAAAAAATATCTTTAAAAGAAAACCAATTTGAGTAGTTTCCATTTTTTAAAATCTCAGTTAATACTAAGTCATCTCGATAAATGACTTAACTCCAAGATCTTGTACTAAAACCTCCAATAATCCATGGTAAAGATTTTCAGTTCAGTTAGTCCACCCAATTATTAAATTTTTCATGTATTGATTTTCTTAAAACAACTCCCCTACCAAGCATTGGATGTTAAACTCGTTAAGGTTTGGATGCAATATCCATTTATACATGATTAAATACATAGGACCCTAACAAAAGGAAAAAGTCTTGTACAATGAAATACAATCATTCATCAAAACATATTTATTTTAAAATCTCTTTAAAAAGAGGATAAGATGAAAATGGGTGGTCAAAAATATATTATGGGAAAGAGGATAAGTATGGAAGGATAAAATGGGTGGTGGATCGACCTGGATGCACCCCCACTATACACAATCAGTGTATTTTAATGGTATTAAAAAATCATAAATTTTAAGAAGCATTTGGAATCACGTCTCTTTCAAAGAGAATGACGTAACAATTTTTTTTCGAGAATCTACATTTGTTTTTTAAACAATAATAACTTAGTTTGCTGCATGTCGTCGTCAAGAAAGATTTTCATGACTTTTCAACATGTGGTGTGGTGGTTTGATGTGTCCCCGTTACTTAGGGTCTTGGTGTTTGATCCTTTGGTTGATGAAAAATGTTTGACAAGTAAATTTTTTTTTAAAGAGTGGATTCAATGTCTTTTTTAATTATATTCTACAATATTAGAATAATTTAAGAAGTGGATATATTTTATTAAAATATTAGAATACTTTAAGAAGTAGAAATTTCGACACTTAGAAAAAGTTTTGAAAATTTTTCTTTCGTCCTTGGCAAATTTACCAGTTTTTTTCGACAGTTGTCAGTAATACTCTACTTTCGCTTCCGACACATCAGCAAAACTCACTGATTTTTTCTCAACATGCATTGACGAAACTCCCCATGTTTTTTCGACATGAAAATTAAAAAAAAAAAACACTTAGAATTTTTTTTCTTTTCCACGAAGATCTCGACAAACCTTGTCTAGATGTATCGGTGAAACTTGTCTTTTTCACCCGACACGCATCGGCGAAACTCACCCTTTCACATCGACACACATCGAAGAAACTCAACCAACTTAGCTGACAAAGAAAATTTTCAAAAACACTTAGAATTTTTTTTGTTTCGCGGCGATCTCGACAAATCTTGCTGATATGTATCCGCGGAACTCAACCAACTCAACCGATATATTGACAAAACTAGTTGAGTCTTGCTGACATGGAAAATTTTCCAACACTTACAAAAATTTTGAATTTTTTTTTTGCCTTTGTCGGAAAACTCACTAGTTTCTTCCGATGTGTCGGCAAACTCACCAAAATTTTCCGACACGCATCGGAGAACTCGACAAATCTTGCCAACATGCAAATTTCAAAACACTCAGAAAAATTTCCTTTCTTTTTTTGCTCAACAGGGGGTAATATAACTTCTTTCAACTGTTCAAATTGGCCCATTTAGGCCCAATGCTGCAACTAGTGCTCTGATACCACACTATCACATCTCCTTCCCTCTCTTACTCGACGAGGAGAGGACACGATTGTACTACTGTTGTTGTCATCATCACAACCGGGGATCTATCCCCATGAACGTAAACAATAAAATGCATTGAAATAAAACATACATATGCATATGCATAATGCAATAATATACAGCGAAAGAAAATACATTTCAACACATTCATTATGTTCATAATAATTTATAAACAAATATAGTTGCAGAACTTAAATACATAGAGAATAGTTATCTTGAAAATAAGTTGTCCTGCAACTAGCTATGTCGCAACAATGTTCCACCCAACCATAGGCTAGTGTGCTCATCAATCTCTCGGCACCACTGCCACCCTCGAGTTGGGCATGATTTCCATAAGGAACTAGGGAACAACAGGCTCACACATATCCAAATACACATCAAGGTTCAGCCAAGCCAATCTGCAATTGAGTTTATTAGGTTGCTAAGGAAGTGGAAATGATGAATTGCTAAGCTAGTGAGTTCAACCATAGAGCTATGGACACCTACACAAGATATATCTAGCTTGGAATCCACAGTACCTACACACCCAACACAAGGAAGTATTCCCTTCACTGCTACACATTCTCTCAAGCCACACCTTCCCTTCCAGTGCTCTTCAGGGTGTGCATAGAAGATTTGCCAACCCCTCTTGATCTGTCTGTGAGGTTCCTCTGTTCATTAGGTTTATCAAGCCGATTCTAGGCCTCTTCCACTCCTAAGTCTTTCAGACCAAAACAAGGATGGAAATCAAAACAAAATACAAATGTTGGGCATGAAGGAAAAACGTTTTGACCACCAAAAACGAAATTTCAGATGGGGAAATCAACCTTGGGTGAGAAATTTGAATTCATCAACGTTTCTTGGCATTGCAGGAGAAAAAATGACTGCTATAAACCCAAAAATCGTGAATCTCCCTTCCCAGTCACTAAGCAATACAAAAACGGGTTTCCGGGCATGGAGAAAAAAAAGAGGAAAATGCAGGAAATTGTGAAGGAAAATGCCCAATAAGCTCCAGCTGCGTGAGGGAGAGAAACGTATGTGTGAAAAAATGGCTTGGGCATGCATTTCTGGGTATTTACTTACCCAATAAGAAAAAACACATTTTTAAAAAATGGATAGCTTCCCCAATACGAATTTTGACTGCCATACTCTTCCATTCCGAAGGCATTAACTACCTCAACCAACTTCTGGAAGAAATAAATGATTGGGAACAAAAGACAAAATGGGTAGTTGAGAGTTTGATGGGTTCTCCCATTAACATTTGGATCAATGCTATTTGCTCAAGGGTTTGAATTATTTCCCTCCCTATTCTTTGTGAAATCATGCCCCCATCTCTTTGTTGCATTGCATAACTAGTTGTGGGTATTTTTTATTAAATTGCATATTTACATGATGTCTCATTTTATAATGTGCCTAGCTAGCACGATAACCATAGGCATTTATTTTAATTGTCGATACACAAAAAAATAAATCGATGGCGGGGCCTTGGCCTTTAGCTCCTCACCAGGATTTAATAATGGTATTTACATCATGTACAATTTAATGCAAATGGGGTCAAAATCGGGATATTACAAGACCTAGATGGGAACAACATACATTGCAGGATGTTGAGGGGCAAGAAGATCCACACAAAATCCATCGAGAAAGAAAAATACCTCAGAGGTTCTTGAGTTATGTATCAATCATAAGTCACATAATTGAATCAGATCCTACCACGTACAAAGAAGCATCCAGACACCAAGTTTGGAAGGATACCATGATAGAGGAGTTCCATTCCATCATGAATAATAATGTATGGAAGGTTGTACTGAGACCATAGGGGAAGTCAATAGTGACCTCCAAATGGATTTTCAGTATTAAACATGGATCAGATGGTAGCGTAGAAAAACACAAGGCCATATTTGTTTCCATAGGATTCTCTCAGAAAGAGGGAATTGACTCTGATGAAACATTTGCTCTTGTATCTCGATATACTTCCATCAGAACCATCATTGCTATTGCTTTAGCTATGGGATGGAAATTACATCAAATGGATATAAATATCACCGTCCTCAATGGTATTATCGATGAATAAGATTACATTGAACAACCAGAAGGGTTTATTCTTCAATGGAAGTATTCTCATGTATGTAAACCGAGAAAGGCATTATATGGACTCAAGAAAGCACTTTGTGCTTGGTATGGATGAACAAACAGATACTTGGTAAACTTGGTATTCACCAAGAGTGATGCAGATCTTGATATTTACTACAAGATTATGGATGATGAACCATTGATTTTGGTCCTACATGTGGACGACTTGTTTCTCACAGGAAATGAGAAACTAATTGGATGGTGTAAGAAGAAGGTTTTCTATGAGTTTGAAATGAAGGACCTTGGATCGATGCATTACTTCTTGGGATTATAAGTATGGCATATGCAGAAGGAAATTTCCCTAAGTCAAGGAAAATACACCATTAATATTTTGAAGAGATTTAGGATGTTGGACTGCAAGTCCATGGGTACCCTAATGGATGCAAATTTCAAGAAACTAAAGGAGTCTACTTCAAATTCTGATATGATTGATCCCACCATGTATCGCCAGTTGATTGGTTCTCTGATGTATCTGATAAACACCATACCAGATATATGTTTTGTTATCTCTTAGGAAATTTATGAGTGATCTGAGGCAGATTCACTGGGTTTCTACAAAACATGTTCTCAGATACTTACGTGACACTATGGGATATGGTCTAAGATATGCTTCAGAATGTGATATGATATTGCAAGGATATTCTGACTCATATTGGACTAGGTTTGTTGCAGGTAGGAAGAGTACTTCTAGATGTTGCTTTAGTTTGGGCTCTGTAGTGATTTCCTGGTGTAGTAGGAAGCAAGCCTCAGTAACACTTAGCACCGCAGAGGCCCAGTATATGGATGCCAATGAAACAACTCGAGAAGTAGTATGGATTCGAAATCTCCCTGCAGGATTGTTTGGTCAGATTCTAGGACCAATTGTGATTCACTATGATAATCAAAGTTGTACATAGATGTGACTGGATCCCATATTTCACGATAAGATGAAGCATATAGAGGTTCGATATCACTACATTCATGACATGGCACGAAAAGGTGTGGTTGAGTTACAGTATGTTCCAACATATGACTAGATTGCAAATATTCTTATCGAGCCTCCCAGGACAAAGTTTGAATACTTTCACAGAAGAATTAGAGTCGAAGAAAATGCATCCCTCATGGAGAGGGAAAGCTGAGACTGATATATATATAATGCTTTCACATTGGTGCCTCTACTTGTTATGAATCTTAGTCAGGTATGGGAGAGATCCCATCAACATTGTGAGATGGGAAGGTAGCAAATAGTTTTGTACATTGATGACCACTATATGTTCAGATTATAGATTAGGTGTTCTTTGGAGTATTCCCACCATCTTTTGAGATGAACATGTAGTATATGGTTGTGTACATTGGTGGCCTCTGCTTGCGGTGTTTCTTAGCCATGTATGGGAGAAATCCCATCGACATCTTGAGACGAGTAGGACAAAGACAGTCGTGTGCACTTGTGACCACTATATGTTCAGATTCTTAATATGGTGTTCTTTGGAGTATTCCCACCAACTCTTGAGATGAATAGGTAGTAGATGTTCATGTACACTGGTGATCTCTATTGGTCCTGGATCTTAACCTAGTGTTTTGGAGAATTCCCACCAGCCCTAGTTCTCTACTTGGTGTAGGATAATTCTCAACATCACTTGAAATAAACTGATAGTAGATGGTCCTGTGAAGAATGCCCAGGTTCTTAGGTAGAGATGGAATTATGACAGATGATTACTCTTTGATGGACTGTGTAGAGGTGCAGAGTTGATAGACCTACCAACGGACTGAGTGAATCAGATTTTGATGACATGTTATATAAGAAAATATAACATAACATAAATTAATTATTAATATTAATATTTAATAATTATTAAATAAGAAATAATTAATCAAATAATTATGAAAAGTCAAAATACATGACTTATATTGAAAATGTACAAAAATGGCTTATAATTCCCAAGACAATGTAATTGTAAAACATCATCATATATATTTTATCATTTTTACGTTATATTTCATTCATGGAATACAAGAATAATTTTAGGGGCGAAATTTAGCCCATGGGCTATTTTTAGGGGGTTTTCTCCAAAAAAAGATTCGCCATTTTGCAATTTTTGAAGCCTTGTTTTGCCCAATTTTGATGGGGTAAACTTTTTTCACCCTAAGAATCGCCAAATTATTATATAATCGATATAAAATCCTTGGAAATTAAAATATTTTTTGAAAAATATTGCCAAACATTTTATAGTTGGTGTTTTAAGCATTAGTAAGATTCACCAACATTTATACACTTTTAAATAAGTATGGTTCCTTAAAATCATCCCTGATGGAATATTTACATTATTTACATTGGATTTTCCTATAGAAACAATATTTTACCGTTCCAGTGGTATCAGAGCCTTGTTTGGCCGATCTGGGCCTTTAGCCTTAATTCTCAGACCTTGTCCTTAAAAAAAAAGTAAAATTAAAACCCAAAAGAAAAAGGTAAAAGTAAACCCCCCAAAAAAGAGGTAAAAGTAAAACAAAAAAAGGGTAAAAGTGAAACCACATGTGGTTTTTTAACACCATTTTACAAAACTTAAGGGGAAAAAAAATCTAAAAATGCATAATAATTACTACTAAGAAGCAAGTGGGATTTGAACTTAGGTGGGGAATGTAACACTCATTCCTCCCAACCACCCAATCTACTAGCATTTTACAAAACTTAAAGGGAAAAAAATCTAAAATGGCATAATAATTGCTACTAAGAGGCAAGTGAGATTTGAACTTAGGTGGGAAAGGTAACAATCATTCCTCCCAACCACCCAATCTACAAGAAGTCCTTGGGGGAAGAAATTAATTATTGAAATTTTTAGTATACTATAGAAGATAAAATATGTCTTTCTTTGATATATCTTGGGATAAGAAACATAACAAATTGGAGTCTCATGAGAAAAAACAAAGAAGATTTCCAAGCACTTTAAAAAGTTTTATTTCAATGTTACTCCAAATAAAAGGAACAATTAGAGGGAAAGACATTACTATTTCTATTGCTCCCGAAAAACGCAATAATTATATTAGTGATGAATTTGCTAATGAGTTAGTGATTCCAGAGTCAAAAATAGGTGAAAGGCTAGTTTTTTGGAATAACAAAGAATATGCAATAAAAGATTTACAATGGAACATTGGAGATTATACTGGTCTCTCACAATTTATAGTTAGATCCTTGTGGAGTAGTGGCAGTGACCTAATTTTGGGATCACCTTGGATAGAAACATTGAGGAATTTTATCTTAAATGCTGAAAAGAAGTTTCTAATATTTCCCTACAAAATGAAGAAAATCATATTACAAGACATTAACATGAAGTCAGAATCAGAAGTCGCATCATCTGAAGACTTCAAAATAATATCAAAGATGTTATCGCAAGGGAATGAGAAATCAATACAGACGATATAGAAGGATTTTGACAAGGTTATTGCAAGTAAAGAAGAAGAGATCTCTCGTTTAAGAGATCATAATAAGAAATTACGTATGCAAATCAAGAAGGCAAAAGATAAAGTTCAATGCAGTCAAAAGTTAGAAGAGAAGATTCAAGCTCTCTAGCAAAAATTACAAGAAAAGGACGAAGAAAACTTTGCCATGAAGAAGGTTAATCAAGAACTAGAAGAACAAATCAAGAAGTTAAAAGCGGACAAACAGTCGTAAGACGAAAGGTTTGAGAATATTTAGAATAATAATAAACTATTAGAGAACAAATTAGTTCAAATCCAGAAGGAAGCATCCAAACTATCTGGAAAACTAATTGTAGATGAGGAAGAAGAAGCGAATACAAATTCGATTCCCATCACAGTTCAAAAGGAAGTCAATATAGTAGAAAAACAAGCAAGAAGAACTCCTTACCGACACCCAAACTACAAAAAACATTTTGACCAACGACAGGGTCAAAATGAACATAAACAAAGGGGTTATAAATTCCAAAATGAAAGAACACAAAATCTAAAAACTAAGCAGAAAACAAGAATATTTATCCAACAAGACGATAAACAATCACTTCCGATGAAAACATATCTCGGATGGGCCACATCACCGCCGATGCGACATTTTTTCCTTGGGATTCATAACTCGTATCGTCTCATGTCGTCAAATGTCAAAATAAAGGGTTGAGAGATGACATTACAACCAATAAATCCGACGTAAGCCTTGTCTTCTTTAAGCTTTGAGGACAAAACTTCTTTAAGGGGACGACAATGTTATATAAAAAAATATAACATAAGATAAATTAATTATTAATATTAATATAAATTAATATTAATAGTTAATAATTATTAAATAAGAAATAATTAATCAAATAACTATGAAAAGTCAAAAGACGTGACTTATATTGAAAATGCGCAAAAATGGCTTATAAAGCCTAAGGCAATGCAATTGTAAAACATCATCATATATCTTTTATCATTTTTACGTTATATTTCATTCATGGAATATTTACATTATTTACATTGGATTTTCCTATAGAAACAATATTTCACTGTTCCATGACACCTATTGATGGATAGAGACAATGTTGACAACCTTCAATATGTATAGAGATGATCGAGACAAATGAGATGAATAGAATAAGACCCAGATGTTTTCGAGATGTTGATGATGACCATATCTTAAAAATGCCTTCCTTATTGAGAGGGAGTGTTGGAATTTGAGCAACTTCAGAAGTTATTCTTATTGTACTTGTATTGTATTTCCATATACCTCCTACGGGAGATTATATTGATGCAATCACTCATGTAAACCCTAGAAAGAATCAATGAAAACCTTCAGAAAGAATAAACAAGAAAAGAATAAAAATAAAATTATTTTGTGTTTCCCTAAGATAGGTCGGCCCCAGTCAAATTGGCAAGTCATCCCGAGTATTTTTTTCACTTGGAAAATCAGTATAAATAGGAGGTGCCCCTCCTCATTATTTCATCATCACACAACAAGTTCGATCTGGCTGAAAATGTGCGCTACTGTAGTCAAGGAGATTGTTTTCCGTGGTTGTATCTTAGAGAGACATTTTCTCTCTTTCTTCTTCTCTTTGTTCTTAGGAGCTATTATCTCTATACGAAGGTTTGCTCGGTTTTTTTCAATTGGGTTTCCTAGGATAAATTTTTGCGTTCTTTGTTTCTGTGTTGTCTTTCTTCTAGAGATCCTATTGTTTGTTTGGAATTAAGTTATACTGCTATAATGTTGTAAAAACTAACACCAATTTCAGTAATTCCCATTTTTTTAATCTTGATGAATATTAGGTCATCTAGATAAATGACTTAACTCCAAAATCTTGCACTAAAACCTCCATTAATTCATGGTAAGGATTTTCAGTTAAGTCAGTCCCACCCAACTAAGTTTTTCATGTATTGATTTTCCGTAATATATTTAAGACAACTCTCCTACCCAGCGTTGGATGCTAAACTCTTTAAGGTTTGGATGTAATCTCCATTTATACATGATTAAATACAATCATTCATCAAAAACATATTTATATTAAAATCTCTTAAAAAAAAACTAGGATGAAGATGGGTGGGCGAAAAGATATTATGAGAAAGAGGATAATTATGTAAGGATAAAATGGGTGGTGGAATGACGTGGATGCACCCCCACTCTACACAATCAACGTCTTTTAATGATATTAAAAGAATCGTGAATTTTAAGAAGCATTTGGAATCACGTCTCTTTCAAAGAGAATAACATGGCATTTATTTTCTTCTAGAATCTACATCTGTTTTTGAAACAATAATAACTTAGTTTGCTGCCGTTGTCAAGAAAGCTTTTCATGACTTTTCAACACGTGGTGTGGTGGTTCGATGCGTCTCTCGTACTTAGGGTCTTGGTGTTTGATGAAAAAACTTTGACTAGTATAAGTTTTTTTTAATATTGGATTCAATGTGTTTAGTAATTATATTCTAAAATATAAGAATAATTTAAGAAGTAGATATATTTTATCAAAATATTAGAATACTTTTAGAAATGGATATATTTTATTATTTTATATATAATTTTTTATAATTTGGATGAACTATATTTGTTTTTAAGAGTTTTGATTTATTTTAAAATTAATATAAATTTATTTTGATTATGAATTTATTAAATATTAAAGGTATTAAATTATTATTTTTCTATATAAAGAGAAAACTGTATTTTAAATTATAAAAATATATGTATATATAGTTTGATATTAATTATATTCTAAAATATTAGAATAATCTAAGAAGTGGATATATTTTATCAAAATGGGCAGGTTGATTTTTGGGAGTTAATGAACCATGAACGTGTCATACTGATATTATTCCAAATATGAGTGATGGTGGTTTGTTTTTTGGGTTTTTTATTGTTGGTTTGATGAGATTTGATTGATACGTGGGATGTCCCTTCGGGCTATTAAGGTGGTGGCTTGTACTCCACCAAAGGGACGCTGAGTATCAACTCGGTCCCGGACAACGAAAACAAAAACTTTGGACTCATGCAGATTCAATTCATTGTTTGTGAGTGACGCGGTGGGGGCGATGGTTCTATCTCTGGATTTATGCTCTACTCATGTTCTGAATCCTTGCTTGATGCAGGCGCAGTTGGTGGAGGCTTCGTTTCTTTGCAGTAACCAGTTACAGAAGGGTTCGGCTGATGATTGTCCAGGGCAAATATCTATTTTGTTTTGTGGTGCTGTTACGGTTCATTCGCACCTGAAGATGGTACGGTCTCCTTTAATTGGACGTGGGATTTTTACCAGGTCCTAGGCGGAGGATTCTTATGAGCATGGTCGGACCTCAATGCAGTTTGTGAATGATTTTGTGGGGGCAATGGTTTTTTCGCCGGAGGATGGTTTAGTTCCAGTGCCGAATCCTGTTCTATCGAAGATGCATAATATGGAGCCGGTTGTTGATTTGGTTCGCGGTTAGGTGGGGCTGAAAGATGATCAGGAGCACGTTAAGGCAGGGTTGCAAGATAATGATGGAGACTGTCCAGGTCGGTTTGATACAATGAAGGATGCAGTTGATTTGGCCTGTTCTTACCAGGTATTTAACACTGAATCCCTTATTGGTTCGGATGTTCTGTTGTCTTGTTGGGAGGGTTATGATGGTAAATTTATTTCGACTACTCAATCTGAGATTTCGCTGATGGTTATGAAAGGCCTTTCAGGAGGGGATTCTGGGTTAGGGTTTGTCTCTGTCAATCCATATTTGGGGGATTTGGGACTTGATATTAGTTTTCATCAAGACATTATTTCTGAGGATGTGTGTGTGGAGTCCAAGAAGTTTGATGATGGGTCTTCTTTTGTGGGTTTTGATGGGGTAAATTTTTTACCTGTTCATGAGGATGGGCATGGTCCTTTGATTGAAATGGATTCAATTTGTCCAATAGTCCATAAACGCAGACCCAAACCTGTTCGAAAAGTGGCATTGTCGCTTCTGGTGGTGGGAGAAGATATTGCCTTAAATGACATTGTGCTCACAAATGCACTCACGTTGGTTGGAATATTTGGTGGGCGCAGGGTTTCTCCTGATGGAGTAAAGAAATGGGTACTTGGTACATGGTCGAATATCACTTGCCCTGATATTTTTCTACTTCCGAAGGGTTGGTTGGCATTTAAGTTCAAAACTGAGGCTGATGCGGCTAGTATATTGGCGGGGGGTTTGGAGATGGAATCATTCTGGATTGTTGCTCAAACGCTGGTCATCTTTATTTGACCCGAGGCATGAGAGGTATGACTTGATGCCCATCTGGGTAAAATTACCTAATTTACCTTTTGCGTTATGGTCTTTGGCTTTTTTCAAATTGATTGGGAATACCCTAGGTACTTTCCTGGAAGCTGATTTATCTTTTTTAGTTTCTGGGGTTTGCTGTTTGGGAAGGGTATCGGTTTTACTGGACCTTAGGAAGGGTCTAGCTTCTGATATTGATATTAAGATTGGGGATAATGTTTTCAATCAATCTCTTTATTACATTGTGTTGAGGCCTGGAAATTTGCAGGCAACAACAACAAGGGATTCTCCCTAGTCAACGTTCCCAACTAGCCCGTGACTGTTTGGTGTAGGGAATCCGTCCGGTTTACAGTCCGGCTACCGTAGGTCAAGTAACAAAAGGGTTTACCGGTTGCGGCCCGGTCCAATGTATGTTTTTGTATTTTTTGACTTAAAGTATGATATGGACGTGCCTAATTAACAATGCAGGGTGATAAAGATGCAAAGAGTAGTCACAATGTGATGCGCAGGTTCTTACCTCTTGTCTTAGAACTCACAAGCATCCAAATCATGCAAGAAACTAGATACTAACTAAACTATCTCTAGAGAGCTGGATTAATTCATGAGTAATGTCATACTGTTCATGTGTTATGGCAAATCACAGATAGTTGTTCTTATAACCAAACATATAAACATGAATAAAAGTATACATGATAAGATAGCTCATCAACAGTTAAAAAAAATCCATTACTCATGGTGGAAGACATCATAAAATATACTGAAGAACATTCAAACAAGAACATAGGTTCAAGAAGTTAGAACGCTCTCACAGTTAATGAGACACAGCTGAAAACGAAATAGTTCACATTCAACATTGCTCATTTAATCACATTGATACATTCCACATAACACTTCCTCCGATAGGCAAAATTTGCAGTCTCTGGTTGTAAAACGAAATAGTTCCTCTTACAAGAATTAAGTTACAAGTTTTTCCAGGGAAAAATCCCCTTGTCAGTTCTAGCTTTCAAATATTTAAACTAAAACAACAGACCGCTTGGGCTACCCCCAAATGTATGACCTTTCGGTCCCTCAAAACGCTTCATCTTCCCATTTTATTTTCTGTACACATTCACGATTTGATTAGTAACTGATAAATATTTCGGGTTTGTGCCTTTGTCGCTATTCACTTTGTCTTTTCCTTTGTTTGTCTTTCTTGCAATCCTGCTGGCCACGGTTTGACCTTTTCCAAAATCGCCCCGCTCGGCCTTCGCACCGCGGTAGTCTGAAAAGTCCTTTGAGCCCACCTGCGATTCATCAAAGTGCATCATTCACTGGGATTACATTCTAAAACAAAACGTCAAATTCTATCAATCAAATGGCTGCTCAACCAGAAAGATCCTGCGTTGCATTACTGCTAACACGGTAGGGTAGACTTATCCACAGCCGCATAGGCGGGCCTAACAGGGGATGAGCGCTGTAAAATGCTCAAGCACGTCGGAGTCGTAAAAATTAATGCTTAAGTTGCGGGCGGGAAAACTTCAAATCGAAAGTCAGAAGGACAACGACATCAGAAACCAAGTGATTCGCACAGCCATAACGGCAGAAAGAAAAAGACTATGGACAAGCGACCTTCGCATCGGCGGCAGAGCGCTTTTCATTTCGGGTAGCTAGTTGGTTTGAGAGCCGCAACGGTGGAAGCAGAAAGGTTATGGACATGCGACTAGAAGGCCGACATGCATCGGCGGGTGGAGCGCTTTATACATCATGTGCTTAGCCGATTCGGGAGCCACAACGGCGGAAGGAGAACAGATAAGAACCTCCAATCGAACTGAAAAAATACAAGTGCTAAGTGTTTGAAAACTCAAGAATTTAGCAAAGGTTAAAACTGTTTCACCTCCGAGACAACAGTTTTACAAGAATAGAAGGTCCGATTCAGCAAATAGCCTCAAACCCTGGGACCCACAACAAATTTCAAACACTAGAAACTTCCAGAAACATAACGAGCGTTAATCTTCAGAATCACTCAAAATTAGAGCATGACCAAGCAAGCTCACGAGTCCAAACGATTTAAAGCAACACTAAATCAAAAAAGGGGGGAGGGGAATTTGAAAAAATTGGGGAGAACAGTTGCAGCTACAACAATTAGCGACTACCTGGTGAACCTAGATCTCTAGACAATTTCTCCCTTAGGTAACAGACTGTTCAATAATAAACCGCCATGTTGAATTCTTCTAGATGTATGGATTTCCCAAATGGCAAATATATGTACTTTTAATCATTGAGGGTAGTCCAATTTAGGAAAATGGAAACCAAGATTTCAAAGTCAAGATAACTCTTTCGAGGCCAGGAGTATGAGTTTCATTTTTACCTTTGTCTTCGGGTAGCTTCCAGCTTGGACACCACAGGATTGTAACATCTGGTAAACAGAAATATTCATTTGTTCCTCATTCCCATGCCATTTTGCACTCTTTTGTGCTTTTGGAATTTTGTCCTTTTTGAGTCCTCCTCATGCCTTTCTTTCTGAATTTTTTATTCAGGCTCCTCTATCCATATCCAGAATCAAGTATAAGCTCTGGAAACAATGGACTATAGTTCTCTTGCTCTTCAATTCCTCCCTTTCAATGTATCCAAAGGGTTCCTTATATAGTGCTTCAATGGGGTAATGGAAGGTCAAATCCGAGTGATCTCAAGGCATATGGAAGGCCAAGAGACAAGTGATTCAGATCCACATCAAGGAAAACTCCAAAACTATTTGACCTTTTGCACACATCTCGATGTATGCGGGTTTAAAGGTCAAATCTGCGTATATACGCGATAATGGGTTTAAAATTCACGTATATCAAATAAGACATGTTTTTAGGGATGATATTGGAAACATCAAAGGTACAAAAATGGTCCATGGTGTCTAAAGAGTCTGTAGAGGGATAGGGAAGGCCATAAAGGTGTGATCCACCATGTGTGGTAAAATCAGCTATAACAAGCCCAATATTGAAGACTTAGTCCCTTAGATTGGATCATACAATTAGCCATTTCTTTTAAAGTGTGGTTCTTCCGTTCAGGTACACCATTTGGTGGTGGTGTATATGGAATAGTGTGTTGTTGTTGGATTCCTTATTCAGTGCATAAAGTAGTGAACTTTTTGTTAACATATTCTCCTCTATTGTCCGATCTTAACTTAATAATTGGATGACCAGATTGTTTTTCAACAAGAGCCTTGTAGGACAAGAACATGTTAAATACTTCGCTCTTAAGTTTTATGAAGTAAACCCAAGTGTGTCTGGAGTAGTCATCAATGAAATTTAAGAAATATTTGAAACCAGAAAAGGAAGAAGAAGGAAGAGGACCACACAAGTCACTATGCACAAGCTCCAAGGGAATCGAGGCGTGCCAAGATGCACGTTTGTCAAAAATGTCTTGATGATATTTTTCGAGTACACAACCAGAACAAACACCATCTTTGCAAGATACCATCGGAAGACCAGTCACCATATTGTCTTTACATAGTTCTTACAATGAGCGATAATTTAAGTGACCAAATTGCTCATGCCAAAGTTTGCTCAAGTTATCACTATGAGCAACAAAAACTGAAGGAAAATGTGATGACCCAAAGTTGTTAAATTTGTACAACCTGGTAATATCATCAACAGTTCCAATAGCAAGGACATTTTGAGGATTTTTAAAATCCTTGATTACAACTTGGTGAAGTGTAAACGTCACAGTTTTACCTTCACACGAATGAGTAATTTGATAGACTGATAACAAATTGTAGGAAATTTTTGGAACACATAGTACATCACTGAAATGACCATTTTCTACTAGAACTATTCCAGATCCTACAACACTTAGAGATCTATCATCACCAACAAATATTTGTTTGGTGTTACATTCATGCATAGTAGAGAAGATGGCTTGATCCTTAGCCATATGATAAGACGCTCCAGAATCAATGATCCATTCATTTGAAGTAGAAGAAGAAGATGCAGTATAAGAGTATCTAGAAGCACAAAGTGCATGTCCATGAGAGGTAGATTCTAAAGACGAATCTAAGTTGATGTGGTGCTTCTTCATTGCTGCTACCAAGGCTGCCATCTTCTTGAAACACTTAGATTCATCATGATTATCTTTCCCACAAAAATTGCAATGAAGCTCAATCTTCTTTCCTTTTGGCTTGGATCCTTTGTCATTTTTTAAAGAAGGAGCTGACTGAGAGGGTTTGGGACCCTTGTTGTTTGGCTTATTATTGCGAAAATTATGTTTCTTGGCAGGCTTAGGCTTTTCTTTCTGTTGGGACAATAAGGCTTTCCCAGATGTATCTGCATTGTTAATTATTCCAAGATGAATGAACTTATCTTGCTCTCTAATTAAGGAATCACAAAAAAATTCAAGACTAGGCTCTTAATAGATAGTTGCAGTCAAGGATTCTTTCATGGAGTAGAATGTAGATACAAAAACAAAATATGCAGGTCCAAGTTTTGAAAGAATATGATAAATACATTGTTTGTCTTCTTTCTTAATCTTTCATTCTTCACATAAGAGTCTAACATTTTTATACTTAGATAAATAGTCTTGAATGCATGAAAAATCACTTGGATTCAAAGAAATCAACTCATTCTCAAGTTGATGACCTCGAATTTCATTGTGTTTACCAAACACAGATTCCAACTTTTCCTAAGCTTTATCAGATTCATCAATTCCAGATATGTGGAAGCGCAAATCAGTAGAGATTGACATCCCAATCAATCCTCGAGCTTCATCACATATATTTGTCCATTTTATTTTCTTATCATCATTAGTGGGTTTTGTTTCTTTCCCTAAGGTAATTCTGAAAAGTCCCCTACTTCGTAGAACATCCTCCATAATATATTTTTATGAGAAATAGTTAGAACTGATAATTATAATATCACAAAGGAAGGCCATACTTGAAAATAATGGATGAAATAATAGAAACTAATTGCCTGGATGAAAAGAACTAGAAAAATTAGGCTGTTTAAAAAAAATGGCACTAAAAACAGATTTTGAATCATGAAGTTATGCTTGATCAAAGAAAATGTTGAAGGTGTCCCCAATAGTGACATGGCAGATATTCACTTGACCAACTAAAAAAAAGAACCCCCCTCTTCTCAAGATCAACCTTTGGCAATCACTTTACAATAAAGTTGATTTTAAGTGAATCATTTTTGTAAAATAAGTGATGTTCACTTTTACAATAATGTTACTTTAAATAGTGCGGCAATAAATTAAAAGACTTAAATGAGTCAGTTTTTATTTTATTTTATTTAAGTGAGATGCACTTTTACAATAAAGTAACTTGAAAATAGAAATTGCATGCACTAAAAGTAGCTTAATAAGACTTGAAATCAAGACCTATTAAGGAATAAAGAAAATTTGGACCAAGTCAGCTAAGCTTAAAAGGTACGTAAAAGAATTGAAAGATAAAGTGGGTTTTTTTTCCTACTATTTTTTCTCGTTCTCCGTGCTTGCCTTTTTTTTCTGCAAATCACAAAAAAAAACGAAAAACAAAAACAAAAAAACTTTTCTACACAATGGGGTTAGATCTTGGTTAGCTTACCTGGAAAGTCTATGTTTTCAAGTTTTCTCGTTGTTTTTGATTTGTCGTGATCGCACAAGGTGCACGGCAAAGAGCATACGTAGTCGAGAAGACAAGAAAAAAAAACTTTCCCTTTCTGTTTCTGATTCACCGCGATCGCACAAGGTGCACGGCAAAGAGCATACATAGTAAGGGAAGCCAACAGTTCGAGACTAAAACAATAAAGATCTAATAATAAAACTGATAAAATATAAGAGATTTTAAAAAAATTTAAACAAATCTGTCACTGTAACATTATACCTTCAGCTTTGCCGAAATGAGTGTTTCTGGAACAAACGAAAATGGTTTTTGATGAAACAAAAATTATTTCCCAATGGAAACGACACTCCAAACGCAATGGAATAGCTCTCACAGCCCACAAATGCACAAAAATTCTAGAACCAGAAACCCTTTCAAAGTTTCGGCAACACCGGTTCCAGATCTTGATCAAAACTGAAAGCGACTCTTCATAAGCGCTCTGATACCATGTTCAGGTACACATGGTACTCCCAAAAGACCGAACACCTAGAGAAACCACTTCACATAAATAGATCACAGATCAATACACTAATGTTTGTCACGTGGTTAAAATCCTTGAGAGGAAAACAGTCCATGGCCCTAGCCAAATAGCTACTTGGAGCAATTTATTATGCAAAAGAAAGAAAGTTACATATGAGCTTCTCATAATCGATCAACTAGCCAAGGACCCTCCATGCTCTTTAAATAGAGATCATGGACCAATCGAGTGTTAATCCACGAATCAATAGTAGGTATGATCTAAGAGAAGTTGAACTGTTGGATCACTTTATGTCTAGAACATATCATGACCATCAGATTAGAATATTTACAAATGCATACTAATGTATACTAAAGAAACACACTTTACTTAACGGATATATTACACAAGTTGATCTTAACTAACTCCTAAGTGTCTAAATATCCTAACAAGTACCAAGACCAAGAGAGAATTAAGTTGTCTCCTCGATGTGGATATTCAATACAAAACATTTAGCATATGAAAGTATTGAGAAGTACAAGGCAAGATGCATAGCTTGAGGATTCTCACAGAAAGAAGGAATTGATTATGAAGAGACTTTTTCACTAGTATCAAGATATACCTCAATCAAAACATTCCTTTCCTTGGTAGCCAAGATGAAATGGAAGCTACATCAAATGGATGTAAAGACAACTTTTCTATATGGTGTGATAGAAGAAGAGTTATACATTGAAAAACCTCTAGGTTTTGAAACCTATGACAAAAATTCACATGTATGCAAATTGAAAAAAATAATTATATGGGTTGAAGCAAGCACCCAGAGCGTGGTATGGAAGAATTGATGGATTTCTGATGATCTTGGGATTTACCAAGAGTAAATCAGATTCCAACCTTTAATATAAGGTTTTCGATGAAGGTCTTATGATTCTATTTCTATATGTTGATGATATATTCTTGATAGGTGAGGAGAAGCTTATTGGTGAATGTAAGAAGAAGCTTGTTAATGAATTCAAATGGAAGATCTTTGTATGATGCACTATTTTCTTGGTCTTGAAGAATGGAAGTTAATAGATGAGATTTTCCTTAAGCAATGAAAATATACTATTGGTATCCTAAAGAGATTTGGGATGTTTCGATGGTGACTAATTTGAAGCTACTGAATGATGATTCCTCAGATACAGCAGATGTTACATTATACCAACAAATTATTGGCTCATTGATATATCTAACGAATACTAGACCAGATATATGTTTTGTTGTAAACACATTAAGTCAATATATGGTGGAGCCTCAACATGTTCACTTAGTTGCAACAAAACATGTGATGAGGCACCTTAAGGGTACATTGGATTTTGGACTCAGATATGTAGCCAATGGGGAGATCAGAATACATGGTTATGCAGATTCAGATTGGGCTAGGAGCACAGATGAAAGGAAGAGAACTTTAGGTTGTTGTTCAAGCTTGGGATCAAGTGTGATATCATGGATTAGCAAGAAGCAAACTTGTGTTTCTCTTAGTACAACAGAGGTTGAATATATTGCAACATATTCAACCTGTAATGAAGCAGTTTGGATTCACAAGTTGTTGACATGATTGTTTGATGCATAGATGGATGCGACTGATATCTATTGCAATAATGAAAGTTGCATCAAGATGACTTAGAACCCAGTATTTCACGACAAGTCAAAACACATAGAGATAAAGTTCCATTACATTTGATACGTAGTGCAGAAGGGAGATGTTCAACTCCAATATGCTCCTATAGAGGAACAAGTGGTTGATGTATTGACTAAGCCTCTGTCTCATGTAATGCTTGAATAATTTCAAGACAAGCTTTGGTGTAGTATGAAAGGACCTCTCTCGAAAGAGGGAGTGATGATGATAATGATGATGTAGGTTTCCTATTGCACTGGTGTGGTAGCTCTGTCTAGGATTGGTATGTCTAGCTAGGCTTGTTTGGAACGAAAGGGTTAGTAAGCCAGACAAGGCATGTTTGAACCTAGGGGGATTAGTATGTCTGGATAGGATTATTTGTCCCAAAAGGGTTAGTAATGAAGACAAGGATTGTTTGGTCCCTAGGTAGATCCATTTGTCTATATAGGCTTGCTTGGACCAAAAGGGTTAGTAACTTAGATAACACCCAATGGATCTATCAGAGTACCCACCATGATGCTGCTTCAGATCTCTTAAGGGCATGATGTTGATGATGATGTTGTTGTTGATCCAACATTTCGATGATGTTGTTGTTTCTCCAACATTTCTATGATGTTGATGATGATGTTGCTACATCATTGATACGCTGATGATGATGATGTTGTCTCAGCATTCTATGTTGGTGATGTTTTCCCAACATCTCTATGTTGATGATGCAGATGATGATCTAGCATTTATTTGTTGATGATGTTGTTTTAGCACTAACATGCTAATGATGTTGTTGTTGTTTCAATATTTACATACTGATAATGTTTTAAATGATGATGATGATGATCCAGTATTCACACACGGATGATGATGCTCATGTTGATGTTGATGATGATGTCTCATGATGATGATGATAACTCATGCTTATGATGATGATGCTCTATGATGATGATGTTCCATGATGATGATGCTCTATGATGATGATGTTCTACGATGATGATGTTTTGTGATGATGATGCTCTGTGATGATGATGCTCCACAATGATGATGTTTTGTGATGATGATGCTTCGTGATGATGATGTTCCACAATGATGATGTTCCATGATGATGATGATTCATGATGAATATACTTATGATGCCATTGTTACAAAACTTCCTATGACATATAGATCCACCATCCAGTTGTATAGATGTTGTTTTTGTTGTTGCTGATGATGTAGAATACCTTCCTTGTTAAGAGGGAGCATTGAAATAATGTAACTATGGAATATATTCTATTGTACCTTATTATATTATTGTATACCTCCTTTCCGGAGATGTTATTCCTCTAATTGGAGATGTCCTTGATGTATTTGGTCATGTAAAAGTATTGAGGTTAAACCTCCACTGTAAATCGGGTCAATAGTACCCACAAAGTTGGTAGGTTAAAGTTGTTGTTGTATTTCCCTAGGAAAGTCAGCCCTAGTGGAGAGATGAAGTCGTCCTTGTTGGGTTATTAGACTTACCTTTTGATGTGTATAAATAGATGATTTTCCGTCCTCATTTTGATACACTCACAACTCAAGCAAGTTTGCATGAGAGAGAAAGAAGAGTCCATCTGGAGGAGAGGAAGAAGTCTATCTTGTTCTTGGGGTCTTAAATTGTACTTGGTTGGATTCTATATCAAGGAATTTTTGTTGTTGGGTTTTCTCCCCCACGAGGGTTTCCCAGGATAAATATTTTTGTTTTCTTTGTTGTGTTGTGCTTGTCATTGTTTCAGCGATATTCTTGTTATTGGGAATAAAATTTTGAAAAATCTAACAAAGGTTGTGGGGAGAGTTGCAGAGAAGAGTGAAGAATAGCTCCAACTCCAGTTGGGTAGATACTTTTGAAATATTCTGGGTAGCTCCAACAGTGAAGTTGGGAAAAGTTGTCTAGTGGAGAAGGAAAGAAAACCTAGTTGCAGTTTGGAAGAATTGGAAGGCATAATAAATCCTTCTAGTGTTGAGATAGCTCTAACAAAAAGCTTGAATATAGCTATAAAACTTGAAGAAGACACTTCACAAAGGGGAAGTCTAGAGATGGGTTACAAGAGTCATGTGAAGGTCGAAAGAGTGAGTAGATTGAAGTCAATGCATTATTGGCCTCTTCATAATTGTGTGAGGAAATTAGAAGAGTTGTGGTTAGCGTGGAAGATCTGGAAGTCACACAAGGGATTGAGTAACCCTTAACTCATGATGTGCTAGTACAAATTTTAATAAGAAAAAGTAGAATCCCTTCTGAGGAAGAATTATTGATGATCAATGAGCAGATTAAGTTGAGGTTGGATATTGTGAAGAAGGTCATGGAACCATATATGGTGAACAAATTAGATCAACATGATGGCACATAGGAAAATTTTGATGAAATTGTAGAGGATGATGAATATAGTGAAATTTACTATGAATATTCTGAAGGGAAAAGAGTAGAGGTATGCTACCCAGAAGAAGAAGAAGAAGAATGCTTGGGATATGTCCCTTGGAGGACAGTAGTTGAACTAGAACATGAATTCCAATGCAAAGGAGAAAGTAAATATGAAGGATAAACTGTTGAGTTTACCATACTAAGGATTGAGGAAAGGAAGAAAGAGCAACATGATAAAGAATTCCCCTATGAGATGGAATCACACACATATTTCCATGCAAGGGAAGTTGGAACGGGAAATGGGAAACAAGTATGTGAAGGCTTGATAGGAATTCAAGACGAAAAACATGAAGAATTTGAAACTATCAATCAAGAGGCAATGAATGAGGATCATTTGGGGTATATACCCATCACGAAGTCATGGAAACCACTAGATTGTTTAGGTGTTTGTGTATTTATAGGTATAGAGGAAAAATACAACATCCATGTTGATGTTTCCTATGTGGAATACATTGGCCATATTTCTAATGTAAGTGAAGGAGACAACAACCCTATTGCAGACATAGGGGTAAAAGTTGATGAATATGATGGAAGATTTGAATATTTGAGAATCATGCATAATGCTTTAATTGGTATTGAAGAATGAAAAGCTGGAAGGGAATCTACACATGTGGTTGAGAAAGTAAAAGAGAGTGAAGTTGAAAAGGGGTTAATGTATGATGAGGAATTTCTAAAATGAAGAAGAAAGGTTTAAAATCATGAAAGAGGTGAAATTGATAGAAGCATTGTGGAATGGAGAAGATGTCCAACCTAATATGGACAATGATCATGATGATAATGATATTATAGTTGAATCAAAGAATTCTAGAGGAGGATGGAATAAATGGGATATTGAGTTAATATCCATTGAAAATTGGCTCAATGAGCCAAGATATGAAGAGCGTTATATTGAAGGGGATAGAGATGGTATTGGTAAACTTGATAAGTATAAGAATATTGTAATGATGGAAGAGATTGTAGTAGAGAATGAAAAGGAAATAAAGGAGATGGAATTGAGATCCATAAGAGATGAAGGAAGATCGAGAAGGACTACCATGAATATGTATGTTAATAAAAATGCTTCAATTATGGATGAGGAGAGGTTTTAATTCAAAAGGAAGAACCCAAGGGGATAATGAAAAGGGGAAAAATATAAAGACTATTTTAGTGGCAGAAAAGGAAGACGTGGGTAAAGAAACATATCCACTAAAGATAGGTAAAAGGGTTTAGGAGAATACACTTGTTAAAGCAGTAGGTGTAGCATTCATAGTTATTGGGGTAACACAGATTGAAGTGAAAAATGGGGCTCAAAGCTCCAATGTTTTATTTGCTAATGATAAATTGTTAGCATGTGAAGGAAATTAAGAGAGCCTGGATGAATCTTTTATGTTACATGACCATTTGGAAGGTCGTGCTTTTGTTGGTGTTTCCAGAAGTGGTAAGGTTGTGAAGGATGAGAAAGAACCCTCCATTGAGGTATCGAAATTGATAAGAGGAAAAAAAATTAAACAAAAATGAAGAGGAAAAAGAAGTTGACGTAAAGGAAGATTCAGATTATCATGATGTTGTTAAGGATAAGAAACTATCAAGAATTGTAGAAATAGATAAAGCAACTTATTTAGAAGAAAATATTATTCAGAAAATGATTGAACTAGTCATTGAGGGTAGAATGATGATGGTGTGGAGACTTAAAGAGATCAGATATTTCCAATTGTTGGTGATATGGATGAATACCTTAGAATAATGCATTGAGAGTAAAGAACATGGATAAGATAGAAAGTGGGATCATGAAATACCCACATTGAAGGAGTTCCAACTGATGTGGTGGATGTGGAAGAAAGTGAGGTTGAAGGCCAAGAAGGTCAATTATGAGTGGTTCAAGGTTTGGAGTAGAAGGAAAAAGAAGCATGAGGACATTCTTTCTTCTTACGAGGAGAGATTGAAGTAGGAGAAATCACATAAACCTAGAGGAGATCACAATTGTCCATTTTCTGGCATGAATTATTAGTATTCAATTGACCAAACACAAGGAAAAATGGGAAGGAGATGCACATACAAACCAAATGATTTCCATCATTTCATCTCCATTGTTCTTACTACACATATTTTTATAGAGCGAAGGATGGGAGGAGGCTATATATATGGCCCATATTAGTTATGGGACTCGAATCAACATCGTTCGCGGTGAGTTTATTTTTGTGGGATGTACCTTGGAACCCATGATGGGATGTGGCCGGTACCTTCAAACCCATGATGGGATGTGTACAATAAAGGAGAAGAAATATTGATAAGTGGGGGAGCATAGAGAAATGAGAGGGAGAGAAAGATCAATAAGGAGGCGTGATAGAGAAGGAGGAAAAATAGAGGGTTGTTGCATAAGAAGGAATCATAAATAGAGAAGGAGAAGAGAAAGGTAGGGCATGGTAGAAAACAAAAGAGGGAATATACTTAGAGTAGAAGCAAAGGGAAAGCAGAGAAGAAGAAAGGAGACTGCAACAAAGGGGGTTTTATTCAGAAGAGGAAGAAGCCTAGTTGAGTTTGGGTAGAGGAAGAAATTCAGCAAAGCTAAAGTGTAGAGAAGAAGAGGGAAAAGGAGGAATATATGAGAGCACCGAAGAAAGAAGAACATAGAGAATATTAGAGCCTCGGGTTAATTTCTGGATTGTGACATCTTGATGAATGTAGACCCTACCTAAGACTTAGGCCAGGAGGGTTGTGAATTTTTTTTTTTTTTTGTAATATCATGAGGACGGTTCCCACCACCTATAATTTTGTTATGAAAAAATCCTGCAAATCAATGTAAAGGCCACTGAGCCACCTTTTATGTGGAAAA
The DNA here is from genome assembly GCA_001517045.1 of Pseudotsuga menziesii. Lineage (NCBI taxonomy): Eukaryota > Viridiplantae > Streptophyta > Pinopsida > Pinales > Pinaceae > Pseudotsuga > Pseudotsuga menziesii. Next base: position 93,473 of record LPNX011051721.1, read on the forward strand.
TTCCCTTTTTTGAATGTTAGTGTTGTATTTGAATGTTTTGGATATTGTGGTTTGTCTAAGCGATTGCAGGATCGGTTTAAGTCACAATCTGTACCTAGTACCAATTCAACCTATAGAGTTGAAGCCATATTTTATGTCCCAGATATGGTTGAAGGAAGGTCGTTTCTATCAAACGATTGCTAGGAATAAATGTTATTGGTCTCAAAAATATTTGTAATTGCTGAGTAATCTATGAGAAGCCCTTTGATGCTGATGTCAATTTAAAGGTTTGAGTAATTTTAATGGAAGGCTTGTTGAACCATTTTAATGAATCTGTTCAGTATGTTTTATGTGTCTGCATGTTGATCTTGATATGATCTTTTGAATTGCATTGTGTTAGTTGAGGACCTATAGTGTCCCTATTGGTTGTAGAGGGTTGTGTTTACTCTGAGCTGCAACACATTTGTGTCAACCGTGTTTGCATCAAAAAACAACCACATGATGTGTTTCTTTCATCCATTCTGCAACACTGAAACACATGTAAATGCTATATATCATTTAACATATTATAAATGAATCGACAATTTCCATGTTCCTACATTTGCATGGTTACCAAAGCATCATGTGCCAACAACATTCTCATTCAATAATTATAATTCTCTATCCTTAGAGAGGGAGGGACAACAAAAACTACGACTTAGTACCATTCAATTGCACCAAAAGAAGCAAGGTGCACGATACAACCCAATATGAATGAGATGTGTGATGTATCACTAATAAACTAAAATGAAAGAAAAATTAAAATTCATGATATAAAAATGAAAAACATGACTATATAATAAAAAATATTAAAAAAAAACCATATTAATAACCAATGTTAATCAAATAAACTCACACAAATTTATTTTAACAATAGTCTTTCAAGTTTGGATAAATTTGCGTTGAGACCTTTTTGGGGGGGTCATTCATTATGCTCGATAAATTCATGGTTAAAATGAAATTCACTTAGAAATATGTTTGGAATAGATATTTGCAACCAAGAATTAAAAAGTTTGACTCTGAATTGATTTATTTTGTAAGTGAAGGTAGTTACTACACATGTGAAATGATGTTTTGTGTAGTAAATGTAATGCCAATGACACATGTAATGTTTAGAGTAATATTTATATAATATTAATAATTTCAAAAATTCTACGGGTTGTGGTTTAGTGTTTAAGAGAAGTGATTAATGATACATGTAATGTTTATAATAATATTTATATAATATTAATAATTTCAAAAATTCTATGGGTTGTTGTTTAATGTTTAAGAGAAGTGTTTTATAGGTCAATTATCTAAGTTCAATTTGTGATGGACATAAAGATAACATAATCAAAGTTTAAAAGTTAGTGAATATAAAACCCAAAACTATAAGTTAGTTAAATTTAACTAATTTAACTAAATTGTAGGAGATTTATATCCAACATTAATTCGATTACCAAAATCACCGTATATTATTCTTCTAACAATAGTTACTGACATTGCATCTAAATATATCAATTTTAATGATTGTGTTTGCGAGTTTTATTAGTGTTTGGGGAGACACTTACCAAAGTAACATTAATCATCAAAGCACTGCATATGATTCTTTAAATAACGACTACTCACACTGTAGTGATATATATATATATATATATATGTGTGTGTGTGTGTGTGTGTGTGTGTGTAATTTATTTTGTATTTTTTTAATTACATTATTTATTTGAAATTAAAATATTTTTATAGTACTATTCATTTCAATTTTAATTATTGGGTTTGTTTGCATTAATTTCTTATATCATAGATGCAAACATCTATTGTAATATTTAATCCATACATTTAATTACCAATGTACCGTTTCACATGTAACATTTGACAATAACATTGAAGAATGCAATTGAATAAAAAAAATTATTTTATTATACATCAATAGCAGTGCCTTTGTCATACAAAATAGGACAACATAGAGATAACGATAATCAAAATGTCAACATGCATGTAATTGTTACACTTATTGGTAACGTGTTGTTTTTTAATTCCGTTAGTATGTCTAGTACATTATTATTATACAAAATGTCTGATTTTCACAAACAATTATTTCAAAATATACAACAATCTACACCAACTTGCATTAACATCAAAATTAAATATGGATCATCATTCTTCGTTGAAATTGTTATCGATACTCGAGCCACTTGCTTCAATTGGGTTATTTGGTAGAATGTTTTTTTCATTGGTGTGATTGTTTTCTTCTTCCTCAGCTTCCATATGAAAACATAAAAATAAAGTGCAATAAGTGTATCAACATTGCTAGGAGTAATGAAAAATAAAATAGATAATATACATGAATGTAAATTGAAAAGCAATGTACCTTCATCATAATAATTAAGTCACGAATGATATACATTCTTTCAAAACCATATCACATGCCATCCATCAACAATTATTCTGTTGGATTCACTCCATATTTTGTTTCTTGCAAATTTTATGCCCTATCACAAATCATAGATTTAATATAAATGAATTTTGTTGTTTTATTAATTATAAAATGAGAGAAGTAAAACAATATAGATACTTATGAAATCCACAATTAATTTTTGATACGTCAACATATACTCACAACCATTGCTTAACCCAATGTCAATCAATTCTTCATATGGTTCCTCTTTATATGTTAACACATGTTTGAAGACATCCAAGGATTGGGAGTGAAAAAAAAAAATCAAATATACAAATCAAAACCACTACGAAATCTTAATTTCTTATAAGGAAATCACAAATACTCACAAAATTTGTTATCAAAGCCTTTCTTCATTGTTTCCTTGTATTGTGTGTTGATTGGTTCCATTTTGTTTTCTTTTTTGCATTAACAAAACAATTGAAAATGAATATTTAATGTTGAATTAATTAATGAGATTTACATAATCCTAAGAATCAATGATTTCATACATTTGAAGCACATTGTTGTTGAGATGGATCCTCTTGCAAGCAATTATGTCTATTTCCTTGGCCATATCCTTGTACACTTTTTGGACACCCCTACTGGCATATTTCACATACACCTCGTTCATCCTTTGGGATTTTCATAATCTTCTTGAAAATGTAAAATGATTGCACTAAACAATTTTTCTGTTGATATGGAAAATAAATAATATAGCATAATTAAAATTATTGAGGAAATGATGCTTTGTAGTTGTTATACATACATATTCTACATAAACATGTTTAGGAATATTACTTTTCAATTATTATTTTGTGTTGTTGTATGTTTTTTCTATTGCAAGTTTAACATGTCTCATTGACCATTTCTCTGGGAGTACCTCTTGTAGTTTACATATGATCTGATTTTTTGAATCATTTGATTGGTTTTTGCATTGTTAGTGAAAATTTTGTTTGTACATTCTTTCCACTTTATCCCTCATAGAATTATAAAATTCGTTTCCCCTTTTATTAACTAGCACCGCTTCAGATGAGTTAAGGACCAATTGATCATCATTTTCATCTTCCATAAAAAAAATCTTATGATGACATTGAATTTTGTTGATGACAGTCCCTTCATAACATTCATCACATGTGTATTAGATTATTTGAAACATATTAGTGAATAATTATAACTACATTATTACCCAAATTTGAATCAATAATTCATATTGACTTCTTTTTAATCCACCTGATTCATCCATTTCCAACCTTTCCATCAACACTTTACGCCCTTATGAAGTTATATTGGTAAGAATATTATAGATCTTCATTATTTCTTGGCTCTACATTTCACACATTAACGAATACATATTAGTGAAATCTACAAATAATTTAAATAAATTAATTTAAATACAAAAATTAATTAGAACTACTTGCTTTCTTTGTAATCCTATATGTGATTCCATCACATTGACTAAAGTTTTTGTTCATTGAACTCATACCATGCATTTTTATCAATAAACAACCTAGACCATTAAATACATCATCTATCAATACATTATCCAAGTAAATTACACACCTTCAAAATATAAAACAAGTATGAAGTCTGTCCATTTTATAAAATCAAACACACCGATGCGTATATACACATAGGCACACTGGTGTGTTATAACAATTGAGATACCCCATTGAGTTATACCAGCACAAGTGCACCATGAACGACCAAAAATTATTTATCATTTTATGGAAATAAAAAATAGGAAGTTCCTACCATTATCGGTGTTATTTTTGTATAAACGCACCGATAACTGACAACGGAGAAATGAAAAAATAAGAAATTTTAGTGGTGTATGTCATTACTATGTCATTAGCATTGTGCCATAACGATACATGCACTGGTGCATTTTGGAAAACCAAATGCGTCAATTTTAACGCATTCCTTTTTTTCACAAAAATAAAAGAAACAAAAAAAAAATTGAGGGCCAACATGGTTATAGATTCGATCCAAATAATGGACCCATCTCTCCCTAATATTTCTATATATATTCACAAATTCAACAAATCTAAAATCCCCAAAAGGTGAAATCATAATTTTGCAAAACAGTAGAGCGATTTAGACCATAATGTAAAAATTTCCAGCCACAACAAACAAAAAGAAGCACCAAGAAGAGAAGGGTTTCAACATCAAAGGTATGTATGAATTTTTTTTATATAAATCTACTTAATTTCTAAATAGGATAATACGATCAACAATATTATTTACATGAAATTTTTACTATGTAGGGTTTTGTTTCATTCACCATACCTGAAAAATTTTGATCTTCAGAATAATGCAATTTCTCCAAACACCTTCTAAGTAAGTCTCTATTCCAAATCTCTCCCAAAAAATTTCGGAAAAAGAATGAACTAGTGTTTAGGTCTTTTGCTTTTAAATACACTTTAGAATTACTTTTTCGAGCTTAAAATTGTTGCCATTTTTTCAGTTTAGGGAAAAAATAACTTGTGCGATTTTTTATTATTATCTTTCGGCAGTTTGGTGCACCTGTGTCCATGTCTCACTAGTGTGTTACTTTATAAACCACACTGATATCCCGCAACTTTAAAAAATATGATCACTTGGTGTATGTATACTTATGATGTGTCCTGATGCACTTGTACTTAAGAAATGCACCAAAATGAAAACTGCTATAAAAATGCATGTATAAATGTTCACTACCAAATGTAGCGGATATTTCTAGTGCATGATATTTTGCAAAGGATATTTCATGGTGCATTTATTGTTGTTACGCACCAACATCCAGATACTTGAAAAAAAATCGCGTTCAACAAAGCGCGTATACATAATTGTGTTTATGAAACATACCGTGTTGAATAGTTGTATTTAATGCATGTATAAATATCCACTACCAAATGTAGCCGCATATTTTTTCATAAGGGGGATTTTGTGGATATTCTTTTATGGTACTGTTGGAGCAGGGTCTCGCAGCTACAGGAAAAGCTGCTACATCGGGACAGGGAAGTCAAAGAAGAACAGTACCCGAGCGGCCAAGAAGAGAGAGCTCAACCACTGCACTTAAGGCAGCGATGAAGACAGGAGGGCTCAACTACCCTCATAAAGGAAAAGGAGCAACGGGCCGAGGCATTGAAGACGAAGGACAGAAGCGGAGCGACCGAGGAAGCGACGCCCATACCCACGATCAGCGCCGGGAAGCGTGGAAGACTGCAGAAAGCTGTGGTGTGACGAAAAGCGGCAGTTCAAGTACAGATAGGCCGACTTTCACAGTTAGGGTTTTTGGTGTTACTGTTGGGACAGGCCCACAGTGTTGTAATGGCGAGACCTTTGGGCTGCCTATATAAGGATGTATTTTGTATTGTAAAAGGTTAGACAATTGGGTAATTGTTTAAGCAGTTAGATAGTTAGCCTTCTGAGTCATTTAGCTAGCTAAGTGTCTCTATTGTCTCGGTATTGTAAGAATCGAGCTCTTGTTCTGTTATTCCATCTGTATTATCTGACTGTAACCAGTAGCTGACTCCTTGAGCATGTATGTAACAATCCACAGGGATTGAACAATCCGCAGGGATTGACAGAGAGAGAGAGAGAGAGAAGAAGAGTATATTGTAAGAGAAGGAAATATAAGAGAAGAGATCTAAGAGAGAAGGGCTCCTGGTGGTGTGCGCGGAGTTTCCCAGAAGATCTCAAGCTGCATATCAGGTTGCAGCGGAACTGTGTTTACTCTCTCAATATATAATATAAAAACTAGTTCCCGTGGACGTAGCTTCCCCCCTAGAGGTGAACCACGTAAAATCAGTGTGTTGTGTGGCTATTCATGTGACTGTGCTTTATCTATCTGTTATCTGTTATGTATTACATGAACTTTACTACCAGTTAATGAATGAGTAAATGTATGCTATCTTTAGTTACAGTAGCGTGGAAGATTAACTATGAGTTGAATCTATTAAGTTTTCTATATACAAGTTCTCAGTACTTGATGCGCGATAGTTGTAGTTACAGTGTTAAGTGATTTCTGGATATTAGTTCAGCAAGTTGAGCATAGTTGATGTTAAGTATATTAGACTGTAGGAGTCTAAGTGAGGTTGTTTAGCTTAACTATTATACTAAGAGAGAAGCCTTTGGACCGTGAGAGTTATACTGAAGCCTTACCATAAAGGATATCACAGTATAAGAAAGGTGATATCGCACTGCCGAAGGAACCGCGATGTGAGATATCGCAGGTTAAGAGCCGAGCAGAGGAGATAGTTTGCGCATCGCGCTAGTATCGGCGATGCGATAAGAGATCGCTCCCTCCCAGGACCAGTGAGTAAGAAAGGTCACCATCGCTGAGAGAACCCGTTGACTGAGAAGAGTCACGCGACCACCAGGATGCTATAGAACCTAGTTGAGGACACTTGAGTCTTCAACCAACCCATCCAAGATCACTTCGGGTGAGACTTCAGACCATTCTATGGTCTGTCGTCGAAAGGGCTAGTGAGCTAGGGGTTTTGTTGGTACATTAAAGGAAACCCAGGTCTTCCCATAGAGACCAACAAATGGTTCCATTGCCGGTTTTGAACAAACCTATGAACTAAGTTTACAGAAGACTCCAGCATTAGTCAATCTATGCTTGAAATGACACAAGAGTGTATCGAAACTATGAACAACGAAGTTGCAGGACTTCGAGTGAGATTCGCAAGGACTTCGCAGGAAGCCAAGGAGAAGCTACAACAAGAGAATCCAGTTGTTAGTGGCTCAGGGACGAGCCACAAGTAAGTGTTAGGGGACTGTTGGAGCAGGGTCCCACAGCTACAGGAAAAGCTGCTACATCGGGACAGGGAAGTCAAAGAAGAACAGTACCTAAGCAGCCAAGAAGAGAGAGCTCAACCACTGCACTTAACGCAGCGGAGAAGACAGGAGGGCTCAGCTACCCTCGTAAAGGAAAAGGAGCAATGGGACGAGGCATTGAAGACGAAGGAAAGAAGCGGAGCAACCGAGGAAGCGGTACCCATGCCCACGATCAGCGCCGGGAAGCGTGGAAGACTGCAGAAAGCTGTGGTGTGACGGAAAGCGGCAGTTCAAGTACAGATAGGCCGACTTTCACAGTTAGGGTTTTTGGGGTTACTGTTGGGACAGGCCCACAGTGTTGTAATGGAAAGACCTTCGGGCCGCCTATATAAGGATGTATTTTTTATTGTAAAAGGTTAGACAATTGGGTAGTTGTTTAAGCAATTAGACAGTTAGCCTTCTGAGTCATTTAGCTAGCTAAGTGTCTCTATTGTCTCAGTATTGTAAGAATCAAGCTATGGTTCTATTATTCCATCTGTATTATCTGACTATAACCAGTAGCCGACTCCTTGAGCATGTATGTAACAATACACAGGGATTGACAAAGAGAGAGAGAGAGAAGAAGAGTATATTGTAAGAGAAGGCAATATAAGAGAAGAGATCTAAGAGAGAAGGGCTCCTGGCGGTGTGCACAAAATTTCCCAGAAGATCTCAAGATGCATATCAGGTTGCAGTGGAACTGTGTTTACTCTCTCAAGATATAATATAAAAACCAGTTCCCGTGGACGTAGCTTCCCCCCTGGAGGTGAACCACATAAAATCAGTGTGTTGTGCGACTATTCATGTGACTGTGCTTTATCTATTTGTTATCTGTTATGTATTACATGAACTTTACTACCAGTTAATGAACGAGTAAATGTATGCTATCTTTAGTTACAGTAGCATGGAAGATTAACTATGAGTTGAATCTGTTAATTTTTATGTATAGGAGTTCTCAATACTTGATGCGCGATAGTTGCAGTTACAGTGTTAAGTGATTTCTGCATATTAGTTCAGCAAGTTGGGCATAGTTGATGTTAAGTATATTAGACTGTAGGAGTCTAAGTGAGGTTGTTTAGCTTAACTATTATACTAAGAGAGAAGCCTTTGGACCGTGAGAGTCATACTGAAGCCTTACCGTAAAGGATATCACAGTATAAGAAAGGAGATATCGCATTGCCGGAGGAACCGCGGTGTGAGATATCGTAGGTTAAGAGCCGAGTAGAGGAGATAGTTTGTGCATCATGCTAGTATCGGTGATGTGATAAGAGATCACTCCCTCCCAGGACCAGCGAGTAAGAAAGGTCACCATCGCTGAGAGAACCCGCTGACTAAGAAGAGTCGTGCGACCACCAGGATGCTACAGAACCTGGTTGAGGACACTTGAGTCTTCAGCCAACCCATCCAACATCACTTCGGGTGAGACTTCAGACCGTTCTGCGGTCTGTCGCCGAAAGGGCTAGTGAGCTAGGGGTTTTGTTGGTACATTAAAGGAAACCCAGGTCTACCCATAGAGACCAACAGGTACGTTTATCGTTGTTGAGAACTAGTACGTTTATTTTGTTTAATCGCACTAGTGCGTGTAAATTTGAATAAATGCACCGCTAAAAAATTTTAATACTGGGTTTTTGTGGTTCCACTTAAAACTATATATTCATCTCAATTTTTCTTTTACACCAATTAGAATATTTCATAGTATATATATGTTGCTTAAACTCACCTTGTTCTCACATATCAGTTTCCAAACTATATTGGAAGTTACATTGAAATATAGTTCTTGAAAAAAAATAGGATTGTAGATACATATGTTGACTGTTGATTTGGCTCAAATGTAGGGAGAAATATTTGTAGTATCAAATGGCAAATTCTTCATATTCCATCTCATTCCATTGTGTTGAAAGTTTGACAAATTCTCCCTTTCCATCCCTAGTAAGTTCAGGTTTTATTTATATTTTGACTATGTATTTGAATTTATGTTACTTATCCATGTGAATCTAAATACCAATTTATTCTTTATTGCAGGATCCCAATTCACTTTCAAGTTCAGATGCACTAGAAATTCCACTAGTTTCAAAATGTCGTAACCTCTTATTAGGAGAAAGATACCACAAACATTTCGTAGATGAGCATGGACAACCACTTTAACCTGTAGATTGTAACATGTCATCTTCAAGACTTAATCTTAGTTCATTGACGGTAATTCATCACGAGCAGGGATGATTTTAGGGGCAAATTATAGCTCATAGGCAAATTTTAAGGGGTGCCCAAAAAAAGGTGGACGAATTTTTAATATTAAAATGTTTTTTTTTAATTTAATAAATTAGTCCATATTTTATTTTATATATAATTTCCCTTGATTAAATAGCCCGCGCGATTAAACTGTGAAAATTCATAAAATCTGATTTAGCCAACCCGTCGATGGGGAAAATCGTGACATTCGCCCTGATTTCTTCCGTAATGGAGGTGAAATCGCCAAAAATTTACAGTTTTGGACGATAAATGGATATGATTCGCCCAAATTTATGGTAGATAGGTTAAAAATTTGGTATTTCGCCCCTATTTATGGATTTTTTGTTCGTCCCTGATTTGCAGGCCCTGGATTTTCATCCATTGGGTATGGAGCAGCACAATATTTGGGTCCGCTTCAGGTGAAAACGGATGGCACAGGTCTGCTACATCAATTTAGTTCAAGAGTTTTGCTTACAAGGTCAGCCAAGAGACTAGGTTCATTGATTATGACAAGCTGGAGGAGAAAGTCTTGGATTTCAAGCCTAAGCTTATTATCTGTGGAGGCAGTGCTTATCCCAGGGACTGGGATTATGCTAGGTTCTGTGCTATTGCTGATAAATGTGGTGCCATGCTCTTATGTGACATGGCTAGCATCAGTGGCCTTGTCGCTCCCCAGGTACCTTTGTTATTTTCGCTGACATTCTTTGGAACAATTACTTAAGTAGATCATGCTAAAGATACCTATATTTTATATACTGTATTTTTTTCTATTACATTCACAGATGCATGCAAGATAGTTATGTTCATCATGGTTTAAGTTTTAGGGTTTATTAGTAAGAGATTTCTTTAGAATGTTTAACTTGCACTTTTCCCTCAGTCATGTTTTACTATTAGTGAAGTGACAACCATGCGTTGCATTATTTTTCGTAAGTGCTTGAAGAAACATGGCCCAAGGGAATGCATCATAAAGATTAGACTTAAGTGATAGTTCCGAGGGCTATCTATTCCACCAAAATTGTCTGGGGTTAACAGTGGACCTCATCCTTTGAAACGTATGACAGGCATCCTTGGAAACTTATGCTGGCCATCTTTTGGAACTGATGCATATACATTTTACAACGAGAAATTGTACTTGAACTGAGCTGTTTGATTTGGATTGATGATTGTCAGATGTTTTACTATTTTGTTCTTTTTCCACATTTAAGGTGTGTTTTAAATTGGTTAACATTTCAGATCCAGGTTGTTTCCATTATAATTGTTTAAACATGGATTATACCATGTTTTTGTTCTCAGATCTAGCTCTCCAGTTCAGTTTTTGTACCCAATTACGCTGATCTATCAATCTAGACCTAGTAGTCACCTAAATTTTGATGTATCCTTGATATCATCCCAGGTTTAGTAGTTATATTGTAGTTTTTACGTTGGGATGACATAAATTCAGAGTTCTAGTTATTTTTGGAGCATACCATGTTCTTAGAAAATAAATTGCTCATCACTTTTTGGACTTTGAGCTGAGTTTATGTACATCACAGAACCTGCATTCTCAGGTTTGGTCCTCTAACATGCTTAGTATGCTTTTTGAGAATTGTGTGTACTTTGGATCTATGGATTATAAACGAATGCCACATTAAAAAAGGATCTTGGACTCACATGAAGTTCCTCCATTCTTTGGATTTTTTTTATACAAATCTGTCACATGTTCTGTCTTTTCTTGATATTAAAAACACATACTTATTAGCTTAAAGGGCACTAGTTCTGAGATGTGGATGATATTGGTCACAACAAGAAAAAAGATGGTCTCTTAATAGTTAATACAAATGCATACAGTTATGAACTATTTGAAATTGTTTACTTCATTTTAACTCCATCCATGTTCTTGTTGCAATTCAGGAAGTTGGCAATCCATTTGAATATTGTGATTTGGTTACTACAACAACACACAAGAGCTTGAGGGGTCGAAGAGTTGGGATGATCTTCTACAGGAAAGGCCCCAAGCCTCCTAAAAAGGGACAGCCAGAGTGTGCCATCTAGGATTACGAGGATAGAGTTAACTTTTTTGTGTTCCCATCTCTTCAAGGAGGGCCACACAACCACCAGATTGCAGCATTGGCTATGGCTCTTAAGCAAGTTATGAATCCTGGATTTTAGGCATATACCAAGCAATTCAAGACAAATGTGGTTGTTGTCGGTAACTACTTGATGAACTAGGGATACAATCTTGTTACAAGTGGGACAAAAAATCACTTAGTTCTGTGGTATCTCCATCTAATTGGACTGACTGGTGAGAACATCTTATCTCGACTTAAGTGTGATGTATTATTGAATGTAGTCTAGCAAACAAGATTCTATGGCCTTGAAAAAAATGCAGTTAATTTGATCTACTTCATTTTATTAAAAACTTTGGAAATCTCGTAGAATTACGCCAAATCAACTATATTCCTTTTGCAGGAAATAAGGTGGAGAAAGTGTGTGATATGTGTAACATAAAAATCGACAAGAATGCAGTTTATGGTGACAACGGTGCTTTGTCCCCTGGTGGTGTTCATATTGGTAAGTGAATTCTACATTTAAATCTCTTATGACATGCTGCACAAAACTGGGGAATTTTTTCAGTATTGTTGCTTACTATTTGAGAGTAATCATGCTTCAAAAATATTTGGTCGGATGGTTCAACTCATACCTCAAGAGATGTCGAGGTTAGAAATTAATAGGTAGGTAGCATTCACCAATGGGTGAATGGAGGTTGAATCTTGATTGTTTGGATTGGGTGTTTGTATTTCAATAACTTGTTAGTTCTTTCTTTGTAGGTACCCCCGCAATGACCTCTAGTGGTTTTCAAGAATCCAACTTTGAGCAAAATGGAGAGTTCCTCCACCAATCGATTAACATCACTTTGGCTATCCAGAAGGAACATGGGAAGCTTCTCAAAGACTTCAACAAGGGGTTGGTGGGAAACAAGGACATTGAAAATCTGAAAGCTGAAGTGGAGAAATTCTCTGCTAAATTTGACATGCCTGGCTTTGATGTAGCTACAATGAATTTCTAATAAGTGACCATAGGAATAGCATAATTTTTTTATTTGGGTGCATTGTCATTAGAATTAAATTTGGTTAATAGAGGGATGTATTTTTAGAGCTTGATGAATAAATATGTATTGCTCGTGAGTTTTACAGTCCTTGAATTTGAGGACTTATTTTGCAGGTGTAATAAGCAAAAGATGATTAAATCTAGTATTCAGATGTGTTGAATTCATTTTTAAGTTAATATTACACAAAGTCTGCTTATCCTTCTCAGTGTCATCTTTTTAATATTCTACTTTTGTCTACATGTCCCATGCATTGGGAAATCTCTTCAATTGAAACTATGCAATCTTATTTTGTTAGCCTATTACAAAAAATCCTTATGTGAAATGGTGATGATTTTCCATGTCTAAACAAACAAGTTACTTTATGAATATTTACAGTTTAGGCTGAAAGGATAAAAGAAGAGAGAAGAGAACATCTCAATAGTGCACTAGGAGCCTTTCAAGTCCAGCTAATCCTATCTTTATTCTCAAAAGCAGTTAATAAACATCGTGATTCGTGGAGTTTGAATATTATTTGAATCCTCTTTTGTCATCACTTCATGTGGTTGTCGAGCTTTCATGGACGGTCACTGGGTGGATGTCGAACATTCATGGATGCCACTAGACATCACTGGATGGTCAAGTCTTGTTCTCAGATTTTATGCCAAATTTTGGACCTTGTGAAAACCCTAGACTTACTTTATCATCTCCCCTGATAAGCTTCTAATGAGGGTTTTGTATTTGTTGAGGCATAGGGGAGGCAGGTCAAGTATTATGAGCAGGGAGGAAGGAGCTAATCCATTACCATGATTCTGAAGTAAGTGGGACTCACTTGTTTATTTACCAGCAGGTCATTTTTTTTATTCAGACTTTTGAGGGTAGCTACTCATTTTTTTTGTTTTAATGTTGGCAATCACAATCTACTATATAGAGGATGATCGAGAAAGCTGGTGATAATGAGGCCTTGCTTTTTGAGGCTTTAAATGTGAATGATGAGATCCAACAAGTACTTTATAATTTTTAAGAAATGATGAAGGCCACAATATCTAAATCTGTACATGAACCTGCAATGATACCTGTTGTGGTGGAAGAGGAAGAATCACTTTGAGTTGCTTGAGAAGATGCTCTTGTCAGAACTGCACTATGAAGCGCTCAAATGCCCGGTCATCTACTGCAGAAGAAGATGCATCGGCTGATTTAGATGAGATGACATCCCACAAGAAAGGAGGATCATCCTAAGAACATAGTTCTAAAAAGCAAAAGGATGTTGACTTAATTTCATTTTAGGCATTTTTTCTGCCATTCATTAGTTATTATTGCTTCTAGATTTACTATTATGTACTTTTAAATTGTTAAATTCTTTTTCCAGTTAAATCATGTAGGATATCTATTTGTACATGATAAAATTATATTTTATTCTATCTCAAGATGGTTTTGTTTTTCCCAGTCAAACATGAGATGACTGATTTGTTAAAAAATTAAATCCAATAAATGAGTATTCCTTGGAATTATATTAATTTCTCTCCTTTGAGTAAATAAGGATTTATTTAATAATCCACATTGTGTTAATTGTTGTTTGTTTGAATACATTGTTAACCTTGCTATGTATTATTCAATGCTTGCCCAATTATGGCTCCAAGTTCCAACTTCCCTCTCAAGCATATTGGCATTCACGGTCTAGTATCGTGTGATGCTATTGAGTAGTAATTCACAACTCCTGATAATTTAATTATAGTACCTTTATGACAAAAAGCATGTTTGTTCCTTGGATTGCTCGATTAAAGATTATGAATGGGTATTAGAGATGTGGTCTCATGAACTTAAGCCTACATTCATATACCAAGCCTACATTTAGGTGCAATTTGACAAGTTGGTGTCCTTGTAGTGCACACATTACCACTACCATGTGATCATGGTTAGAAAATGCCAATGTTTTCCTAACCATGCTTGAACTAAAATTTAACAATTCATATGATTCATGTTACTGTAAAACGATCTCAAAATATGAATTATATTTCTTTAGGCTAGAAAAATTATACATCTGTTGCACAATGTTGTTTTATATGATGCCATACGGCAACCATGTCTATCATAGTATCACCTAACGTTTGTGTAATTTTTAATTTTTAAATTTTTTTGTAGAGAACATTTGTTTTCCCAATAGATGGTTGCTTTTGTAGTTACAAGAGGCAAGACCATTTAAATCATCACTTGGTAAAGCTTGAAGGAAAATTCTTTGTGTGCCCCAAAGAGGAATGAAATCTACAGTTATCATCTATGTCTAATTTGAAGCGTCATGTGAAGCGGGATGAAGAGAGGGGTGAGTCATGGCAGAGTCAAAATTTGAATCCAGAGAGGTCACTGAAGAAGTATTCTTTCCCAAAGCCATGTTGTGGAAAGAGTTTTACAAGTCCATCAAGGCTTGTCAAGCACCTAGATGATATGCATTGTAAGTATTTATCCCCATACTGCAAATATTTCTCTTTTGTTGGCACTAGAACTGATTCAGTGAGTGCTTGATTATTGCTCAAAATGATAAGCATGCCATAACTTTTATCTGGAGCAATGTTCCAAATTTGTTTTATACTGAAATTATTAATTGGCATGCGGAGCTTTTTGAAGTTGGGTTGATTTTTTAGTTTTCCTTTAAGATATTTATTATGAAGCATAACTTATATGCTAATATGAAAAGGATTGAACCTTTTGGCATCCATTTGATATTCAAATATACAAAGAAGTGACAATTTTCCGTCTTGCAGAACTGGTTTATAGGGAAGGTTATCATATTTTGTTCCACACTAATATTCCTAATTGTGTATGTTGATAACACTTCCACATGATTAATGATTAGGAGAGAAAGGTAGTTTCTAAGACATTATCCGCACCCGAATTTTGATATTCAGGAAACTGGTATCAGAGTTAAAGTCGTTGCATTGAAATGGTAGCATCACCCCTCACTCTGGTACTAACATCACTGGCATAATGCATTTTTGGTTCCATTACCTGCGGTCCCTATTTGGTTTGTGGTTATGCACATGACAATTGCAATTCTTACTACTACATCAACATATCATTATCTTGGGAATCGAGATTATATTCCACATTATTACTCCCTTGTCCATTAAAACTTGTAAACATAAAAATTGAAGTTCTTTTGTTTCCAAAAGCTTATGTGTAATCAAAAAATGGATAAGGTGGAGAGTATTAATCTGGAACAGTATACTAACATATTGATAGGTTTTTGATCTACAGATTCCATCTCGATCCCCCAGGATCTGTAATGGAGGCATATCCCATGGAAAAGGAAATGGATTCTCCCCCCATGAAACAGATCCTGAAGAGTCTGCGGTTTCTATGACTACGGATCCCCATTCAACTTTTTTTTTCAGAAAAGTCCGAAAGTGCCGAAAAACCCAACCACCCAAATCCCACTCATACTCTATAACAGACTGATACCCCCATTGCAGAGTACAAAAGATTGAATCTCTCTTGGATATTCCACGCACAGATTGAAGTGCTTTAAAATTCAAGAGACTGATACCCCCATTGCAGAGTACAAAATATTGTCATTGCAGACCAATTCATTAGTCATCTACATACTGCATGCATGCTTTTGGATCAAGATCCATCATCGACAGATAATTTCTTAGAAGTTTGAAGATTGAATCTCTCTAGGATATGACACCGCAAGATTTATGTGCTTCAAAATTCAACCTACTCGTGAATAGATCTTGATCTAAGTTGCATCAAATGTGGAAATGGGAATGCCTGGAAAATTGCCCCCCCAAAATTGGTATGTCTAGGGAAACATGGCATGTGTGTGTATAATAAATAACACATTATCTTGAAAGAAAATAAGAATGACGGTTTAATTTGTAGGTAGCTTTAGAAATGAATTAGAGATTATTGTCTTAATTTTCCAGAAGGATTTTTAATGACCCCTCCCAAAATTGGCATGTCTGGCGAAAATGGCATGTGTTTGTGTGTATAGTAAATAACACATTATCTTGCAAAAAAATAAGAATGATGGTTAATTTGTAGGTAGGTTTAGGAATGAATTAGAGATTAATTTGTCTTAATTTCTTGTACGGATTTTTAAACTTCCTATGGGTTCCACACCCGTCGTGGGCACTTGGGGTATTTCTGAGATGTTTTCATGAGTTTCCAGTACTGGTACATGGGTATTTTAGGAGTTTTGTGCCCTGATAAATGTTATGAAGTTTGCCAAGGGTCTTATAAATATTATAGCCCTTGTTTTGTTTATACAATGATCATGTGAGTTTGTTGTACACCTACAATTAGTCACATGGTGGTTGAGAGCTAAAGTATATGCAATGTGACGGTTTAAATTTTGATCTAGTGTATTTTTCCCTCAAAGAATATTGTTCTCTTTGTAACATTATACATTACATATTTCTAAAATTCAAAACCCAAGTGATGATACATGTACAGAAAAGAGCTTATGCATGCCTAATTATAACATGCATAAACGATAGTGTATGGTAACTTACCAATGGAACATCAAATCATTTTCACTAGTAGTGGAAACAAGCCTTCCCCTATTCCTTTTTTACAATTGAGCATGTTAATTAAGATTTTTGAAATTCATATGGACTGTTGCAACTCGTAGAAATTCCAAACAGAATCTATGTTCAGTTTGGAAATTTGTCTAGGATTAATATATACATATATTTAATTACAAAGAAATATTTTTTTTATTTTGTTGTACCCACTTTTTTACTAGTATATTTGGATCTCGACTTTTCATAAAGCTAGTGTATCTATATCCTAATCCTGGTAAAAGTTTTGGCCAAATTATTTCTTATTGGTAAAAGTGTTGTTATAAGAAACACTGGAGTGAGCATGCTGCCACTGTAAGACCTGTTCTATACAAAGAGGGGCCAAGCCAATTTGTAACCCATGTCTCACATGCCTTCCCTAAGTTGTAAAGAGTTCGAGAAGTTAGAACACCACATTATCAAGGTGTAACAGCCTCTTATTGAATTTCAATAAGTTTGTCCTTGTTGCATTGTGGCAAGGAATCACTGCAAGTTCTTTTATATGAATTCTGGACAATTGTTCACCTTCAAATTGGCCTTGTTTGTCCATCTATGTTTATGTAGGTTCTAATTACTTCTAATTTTAGATAATTATATCAACTTCAATGTCCAGTGAAATTATAACATACAGAGAAACATTGGTTTCTAATGTATCTCTTCATTTAGACATTGATGCATTATATGAGTTTGAATCTATCAAACTCTAATAGTGTTATGGAAAATATATTGGAATCATAGAGGAATTTGTTCATATGGGCCAGATAAGCACAGAAAGGAATGAATTCAAATTGTCCTACCAACTTTCCAATGGATTCATGTGATGTTGTTTTCACATTGTGGTTGTTGTTCTTTAGAGGGGAATAATTGAATATGTTTGCACATTATGTAATGGATTCTATTACTCATTGAGGTTTTCAATTCATTGAAATTTAAAAATAGTATATGTATGGTGCAGATAATGGCCAAAGAGATGTTTGGTGTTCTCGTTCAGGAAATAAATGAAGCACTTCCAAAAGGAATGGTAGTCCTCGAGTCATTCAATGATCTAGTTGCTGAAATGAGAGCTTATCATTATGATATCGTGACATTTTCCTTAAAGTTGAAGGCCATGGTATGTTCTTGTCAAATTCATGTCAGTCTTGTACTTTCCCACATTTATTTCGTATGCTAATTTCTATTGTAGTTTTCTTGTTCTGATTCCCAAGTAGAATAAGAAGATTGAGATAAATAAACGCTAATTTATACTACAGTTTTCTTGTTCTGATTCCCAAGTAGAATAATAAGAATAAGATAGATATAACATATAGATTGATGCAACAATACCTTACAAAACTGTAGGAGTTAACATTCTACTAATGTCCCAATTGTATTGTAGACCAATGTTGCTTCATAAGAAATACTTAAAAGGTAAAATTGAAATAATTCCATTATTTTTATTGAAAATTTATGTTTTGTCCTTCAAGCTAGTTCATGGTTTCTTGCACTTTGTGCAAGTTGTCATTTTTTGAACAACAGAAGATGATTTTTAATCATTTCACAAGAATTTTACAAGGCTTGTGGCCATAATTATGCGGCAATTAGAGTTTATCTACTCAAACCATTTTGTTTTCTATTTTTTCCATTTTAATTTCTGAACCTCTAATGCGCAATAGATTTTTCCTCATCGTACCATGGTAAGTTGTCGCAATACTGATGTATTTACTTAACTTGGAAGAGTTACAAGACGTAAGCTTCACAACTCGAAATGACTTTAAAATTGACCAAAATGTTAGTAAATCATGTGTTGTCTATCCCATAACACCAAAATTGTACACCATAGCCACACATTAATAAAAAACAAAATGAAAAGAGCCTACATACCATAATCTTGTAGGTTTGTGAGTTGGACTTTACATATTGAAGTTTGCATATTGGAATTGTTGAAGGCTAAGCATTGGGAAGGTTTTTTTTGTTCAATTATCACCTTCTCATTTATCCCCATTCATGTCTTAATTGTCCATATTTGATACCCTTGCTTCCTTTAACATCCCACCTTTGATGTGATTTGGAGTTTTTTTTTTAATGAGTGCTATGGAACTGCCACTTGTTTCATAGGACCTGAGCTAGGAATTGTTATAGTCTTCCTCTTTGTTGGTCTCCTGTTTCCCTGTTTCAAGGCACACAGATTAAGTCTTTGTTGCTGACAACCGGTGTTCATAGCCACATAGGTTCTTTGTGAATTCCTTCACATGGGTGGTAAGAGAGTTTCGTTTTGAAAAATTGGCTACTTGGGTACTTCTCAAATTGGCATTAGAGTTCTTCGGTAGATGAACTTCATGGTGTATCCTTTTGTTGAGGTCTCATATTTGTAACAATTAGCAGTGTAAGTGTGAAATTGATGGTAATTAAGAGAATCCAATGAGGAAGTATGGGACTGTGTCACTAATACATGAGGTGAGCACAAAAAAACAAAAATCTAATCAGGAACTACTGACAGCATTGGGGGAGAATGATTTTACTTAGATTCTATTAGATATTTCATAAAGCTGAGAGTATTACTATAGGATGAGTTCATATGAATATCTTGTGCTTGATAGGTGCCCTCATTTGCAAGCACATTGGTTTATGAGTTAAAATTTCTATGGACTTGTGTAAAACGTATTGTTTTAAGTTAGAGGTCAATGATTTAGATTTGGTAATAATTTTTTACACGTTAAAATGCATGTGGGGAGGTTGCCCCATTCATAATGTCAATAATAAGATTGGAGTCCCATGCATTTATGATGTCTCAAATATCTAATTTGGATATTAGTTTTATTCCTTTGCATAAAATGAGTGCTTCTCTAATATTGTTCGTGGTTTTCCCATGCCCTCTAGGCTCATGAAAATTTAGTCTTGTCTTTCCTCTTGGTCTGTAATGAGTATCTTTCCCTAGCTCTACCTAGATCTCTTTTTTTTGTCCCTTCAAAGAATAAGATACCACCAAAGAGAGTGTTTTGAACTAGGGGAAGGATCTCACAAGGGGAGTTTGAATATTGAGTTCACTCCTTGAGACCGTATCATTTCACCCATTGCTAATACTTAACTGTATTGAGTTTCCTTTATGGAAGATGATCTTATTCATCGTGTTTCAGTAATGGCTGTGTGTGTGAAAATATGGTTTGTAGTCTGGTACTCCAAGCAGAAATTTGCATGTCCTTTGGCCCTGGCCCCTTAGTCACCTCCTTTCAAGTTTGTTTGAAAGCCATAAATGAAGAACTGTAATGCAGAGCTTGGAGAATGCATGCCCTTATGATGGTTTTTTAATTATTCGTATTTGAGTGACCAAGCTTGGGTAAACTAGAACAAACAACATTATTAAACAAATCAACAGTGTGAGAGTTGAGGGAGTGAATACCATGTTTGAGGAAGTTGGCTTGGATGTTGTTCATCTCTATTCTGGTGATGAACTCATGAAAAGAAGTAAGGTATTTTGCTTAATAAATAAGTATTAAGAGTATGTCATTGTTCAAACTGTTATAAATCTTGATTTACCTCAATCGTCTGTTTCTTGTTAATAGAAACATTGTTTTCAGTCTTCTGTTACTCACAAAGGTTCAAATGCTTTTACTGGCTACTTTGCATTTTTGTAATACTGAATCACAACAAAATTTCTAGCAGTTATTAAAGTACCCATGAATCATGTGATTAAATTACCCATAAAACTGTGGCATCATTCACAATATGTGCTCTCATAAATATTAATGTGTTAAATAATTTTTTATATATCTGTAGATTGTTATAGTTAGTTAAAAAAATGGCTAGCTTTGATCTTGTAATTTTAATATTGAATATGCACTATAATATATTATGATTGGTATAATTTCTATCATAGTTATGGATAGTCTAACAAATTCTTTGATGATAATGCGAAGAGAGGACATTTGCAATGTCCCAGTAAAGGTTTCACATGGTAAGGAAAGCACTACTTGGCTTGTGGTGAGTTGGAAGTTGAATGCCGATACTATGCAACATGGCATACAAAGCACAAAAATTGCTATGGCCTTCACATTATGTTAGGACTGTAGTGGAGAGTTTGTACCTTAACTTGAACAACCAGTATTTGCATCCCTTCCATTGTGAGATTATGGTTTGAAATTTATTTTTCAAGGGGATTTCACACTGCAATCATCAAGGGAGGAGGTCGAGACTCGATGGTTATAGTGATAGTGCTTGGAACCAATAGTAACTTTCATAATTTACAGATTTTGTCAATGTTGTAGAGTATTTTAGGTCTCTTCATTGCTATCAATTAAATCCTTGAAAAGTTCTCACTTTATATGAGTTTTGTCCCATTAGTCAGAAAAAACTATTTCAGTTCCATGAAAGATAATTTTTGAGTTATAGGTTTTTCCTTGCTCCCTTTAAAAATATCCACATAGAATGGAATTCACCCTAAAGAAAATGAAAATGATATGGATGTTCAAAATAATCTACACTCCACAGATTTCTTTGATCCAAAAGTCAGTAATTCTTATTTGAATGCACAGCCAGAAATCATACCTGGCCTTTGCATTATTTCTAGCCAACCTTCACTAATATCATCACCTATTAGTTCAGATAGATCTGAAGAGTGTTCTTTCTTGGGTTTCAGTCTTATGCATTTGATAGGAACATGTGATCTTCTATCACAACAATATCAAGCTTCAAGGAAGCTTACTATGAACAGATCAAAGAGAAAAGTTTCTTCTGGGTTTATTACTAACTTTACAATACCATCTCACTTTTCAAATGGTAAGAACCTTGGCTCAATAGCAGTTCATTCCGTTCAATTTTTGTCATGATAAATAATGTTGTTTTAATTATCACATTGTCCACTAATGAATGCAATGTCTCATGATTGTTTGCATTGGATTATCCAGAAAGTGCTGCTGAACATATTTACAGAAGATTTGTGTATTTTGTGCATTGTATCATTTTCATATGGATGTTCATTTTTCTCAAGACTTAATGTTTCATTCATTACATTTGAGTGGCACTAAATGGAATATTCTTTGATTTCTTAGCCAAGATTGATTCATATATTTGTTGTTTAACGAATTTCTAAGATTTAAAAAGTGGCTCCACCCTAGAGGGTATGTCTTGGCATTGTGTTCTTCCCCGAGTTTCCCATTCCCTTCTTGAATTTACTCCATTGACTTTGCATCCAGAACCTTCATGTGCCAAGCTTCTATGATGAGTGGTGTATTCATATGGAGCGTAATAACCAGTATCATCCCAAAAAACTGATGAATGTTGTCCTCCCTCGCATACTTCCCTTGCATGTGGCTTGTGCCACCTTCTACCACCAAGTGATGGCCA
>LPNX011051721.1:116151-233106 GCA_001517045.1 Pseudotsuga menziesii
CCCAATGGTAAGCCTTGGAATCCTACAAAATTGGCTCATCGAAGGGATACAATAACAGAAAGGGCATTATTCCTTCTGCAGGAGCCAATATTATGAAACCTTTTGGGTTTAAAAAAATGCATTGGGAATTATGTAGTTAGCATTCTATTATTAACATGTCATGGTAGGTAGCTGATAAATGCTATTAGGTAAGAATAAAAATGGCATTGTCATTTTAGAAAGTAAGGCATATTTTTTATATCCGTATTTACCACATACAACAAGAGATTTGATGGGCTTATTTAATAATGAAATGAATTCAAAGAATTCCTAAGCATAACAATAATGTTCTTTAATTTCAATCTACCTAGGGCCGAACTAGGACACCCTGCAGAACTTAAAAATTATACAAGGTTAAGTCCTCTTTGAACATAAAAATATTGAAAGGATTGACTTACTTTTGATGCATTTTTCTAATGCAATATACTACTTGCAGTTGATAACTACTCAAAATGATTGTATAGCAAGGGGTGGCAGATGTATTCCAGGCTCTAGATACAAGCTCGTGAGAGGTCCCCATGTCCAAAAGCAAGATAATACAATGGAATTTCCATGACATATGCAAACAAGGATACACCTACAGACTGTAAGATTTACCATATCCTTCCCATACAATTGTCCCCTTGTGCTAGCACCTTCAAAAGAGATTGTAGAATGAGTTGTATTTTGCATGGTGCAGGTGGCAGTTTGTTAATATTCAAATTAGAGTTCAGAGAAATGTTGTTGAGAAAGTCACAATACATAGCATAAAACCAGAGTAATATCACTAAAATTACCATGACATACATTGCCATTTTTTTCAGTAGTGCTCTGAACTTGTTGAGGATGGCATCCTTGTACCTCATGAGGAGGAAATTTGTGCTCTTATACCTGAAAAAGTAATTGAATTGCAAGAGATATATCTGGAAAAGAGAAATCGGCTTAGGAAGAGGCCACAAATAGTGGATGAGCAGCTTCAGCCAATAAAGAAACAAGTGGCAGCTTATCTGCACTCACAACTTATTGCTATCAGGCTAGTATTCCAGTTGGAGATGGTTATGTGGTCAAGTTACTCAGAGAATAATAACTGTTGCATAATGTGGAGGACCCAAAGCAGCTTAATAATGAGCCCCTATACATAGAACATGATTGGGAACTTATATGATCTTGGTTTTTGATAAGCCGCCAACGAAAGAGGTTGTTGTAATACTTAAAAACATGCATGAGGGATTCAAGACCATGTATTTTGATGGTGCACGTTCCCGATTTGGTGTAGGTGCTGGGTTAATTTTTGTTTCACCAGTTAGAACTCCTTTCCATATTCATTTTGCTTAAAATTTGATGCAGCTAACAATGTGACTGAATATGAGGCCTTGCTTTTGGGTTTGAAACAAGTAAAGGATCTCAATATTAAAACATTAAAAATTCAAAGGAGATTCAAAATTTCAGACTTGATTGTGAATCAAGTACGGAACCAGTGTGAAGAAAAATATTCTCATTTGAAGCAATATTGACATGTTGTATCATGTATGGTATGAGATCAAGGAATTTGATGCTTTTGACATAGTTTCTATCCTGCAAAATGAAAATAATTAATCAACAAGTAGATGCTATGATAGGTTCAAATGTGGGATTTGAACCATGCACAATAGAGTCCTTTTCAAAGTACCATGTGGAGGTCAGGTTTCGACCATCCATTCCTGACAACTTCGAAAACTAGCATCGATTTGAAGATGATAGGCATTGTGAATTTTTTGAATAGTATAAATGCAACTGCCTCTCACTAGATTGATCAAGGATAAGAAAACAGTGACCCGGAGCAACAAATGGTACAACTGAAAAGTAATAAAATCCCTAGATGTTTGGTACCTTTGGAAAAAATTCTTGATGCTTTTGTTGCTTTTAAAGGTTCAAAGGTCAGTGATAAGGATGAGAAGGTCATTGAACTCAATATGGGTTCTAAGGAAAGTCCAAGACCAGTGAATATTGCTCAAGTATGCACTCTAGAATGGAAAAATATTGAGGAGTTTATCTGTGATTATAAAGATGTTTTTGCATGGTCATATGATGAGCTAAAAACCTATAGTACTGAGGTTATCAAGAATAAAAATACTTTGAAAAAACAAGCCAAACATTTCAGGAAGACACAAAGGCACATGAATCCCAAGTTGGCTCCCATCATACAAAAAGAGTTGCAGAATTTGTTCAAAGTAGAAATCATCACTCCTGCTTATTACTCACAGTGGGCATCCAATGTTGTACCAGTCCATAAGAACGATGAGATTAGAATTTGCAGTATTTTGAAATTTGAACTTTACATCCTCGAATGATAACTATATTTTGCTAAGCATGGAATATGTGTTACAATTACAAGTGCTGAAATGATGTCCATGTTGGATGGATTCTCAGTGTTCAAACCAGGTGTTGGTTGATGAAAATGACTGATACAAGACAACATTCACCATCCTTGTGGAACGTATTCCCATGTCTGTGTGCCTTTTGGATTGTTAAATGTTGGGACCAGATTCCAAAGAGCCATATGCTTTCTTTGATTTCCTTAATAAAGTTATCATGGTTTACCAAGATGATTTGACAGTTTATTCCAAGTGCAGGGGAGACCATTTCATGCACCTGAGGAATATCTTTGACAGACATAGATCCTTTGGAATCTCACTTAACCCCAAGAAGTCTATTTTTGGGGTAGTCGAAGGAAAATTATTGGGGCATCTGGTGTCCAAAAGACAAGGTAAAAATAGATCCAGCAAGAGTGCAATCTTAAAAGAGATTCAGTTACCCAAAAGTAAGAAGGGTATCCAGTCCTTTAGGAGCATAAATTTCCTACTAATATTTGTGCCCAATTTCGTTGAAATCACTTATGCCATCTCAAATATGATAAAAAAGGGACATGAAAAGGAGAAACTAGGGAAACAATGTAAATTCAACAACCTCTGGTTGGGCCCTTCCCAAATAAAGTGAAAAAGTAGGGAAGAACAGTTTTCATCTGACTAATCTGGATGGAGAAGAAAAACATCTGCCAGTCAATGCACAATTCCTAAAGTATTACTTTCAATAACAACCCTAAAGGGCCACAAAAAAAGAGAAAAGAAAAAAAAAAGAAAAAAGGAAGAGAAAAATAAAATGACGAGTTCTGTCTGTTTTGGGTAATGGTGTAGGCTAGTGGCAAATTTTTATTTTTACTAGGAATTTTCTTCATTGCATTGATTTCAATTATATCTTACATTTTACGATTTTTGCAAGTCGTTTCATTCTTAATACGTTGTTCCGCATTCACATGAGCAGTCCCAAATTTGGGAGGTTGGTTTATCTTGCTTTTTGTCATAGGCTAGATTCTTTTGTCATTCTGAAAATTGGGCATGCATGAATCTCATTCATTCACAAAGTAAAATCAGAGTTGGGACACATTTATCTTAGGTCAAAGTCTGGATAAGGCCTGGGATTTTTTTTTTGTGTCAGTACAAGTATGTCTCTGGGGAAAGTAAGGGTATGTTACATGTATTTGTCAAGATTTAGGCAATCTTATGCATCAATCACAATCCCAACATGTGTCTCCTAAGGTCAAGTTTTGTGCATCGAATACCTTATCCAACATTAGGGATGTGATACTAATAAGAGTGATTGACTTTTCAGAGAAAAACATCATTGAAGACCATTGGGATCTCAACATCCCACAGGAGCATGTTCTCCCCTTGTGGAGACACTATTAACACACACTTCACCTCCATCAAGAAAGATGTAGATCATAAAAATTAAAAACAAGAAAGAATTTAAAGAAGCAAGAAAGGAGCTAGAGATGGATTTATCAAAAGGCGTTTCCTTGACTGACCTTGGTTAAGGAAAGTATGCAGTGGATATTCTGTAGAGATTCAGAATGTTGGATTGTAAGGTGATAGCCACACCTATGGAATCTAAATTGAAGCTACTTTGTGAATATTCATCATATTTGGTTGATGCTACGACGTATCGTCAAACGATTGGATCATTGATGCATTAACTGTAGTGAAGATATCATTTTGGACAGACTGGAGATAGAATTGAAGGTATTTTTTTTCAACTTTGAATTTACCTGAGAAATATGATGATGTGATCCTCATGGGGAGAGTCATTTATAATGGGATCTACACAAAATATCCGAATTTAAATTTGAACAAAAGAAGTTCAATGGTAGGCTTGAGTATTACTAAAATACTACTCAAGGACAGACTTGAATGACTAAATTTTACTTGCAAGAGAACCATGTTATGAAGCCTAATACTATTAAACTTCTCGAGTCTTATTTTGGTCTAGGTGTTCCATGTACCCTTGCTGGTTAGTGGTGATCAATGTATATGAATTTGAGGTTGTGTTTTAGGTAAAAATAGATTCTACATTGTAATTTTGTGTTGTAGCATTGATGATTTGAGCTACATTACCTTCATGCAGCTTATTTTAAGATTGATGGTTTGATATTTATCTCTTACATTGTCTCTTTCTTGCATGTGACAGGAAATGACGCTGGAATTTGAGAAAGCTAGTCCTAGGAGCTATCTCTTCACATAGACAGTTTCCTAACATTAAATGATAAATAACTGATTTGACAACACTTTCACGAAGCAAGAATGGGCTCATTTAAGTACATGAAACTATGTTGGTGTTTAGCACAAATATCTTGACAATTTTTTATAGCTTGTTTATTGCTTGTGTTTGAAGCATTTTGTCGATTTTTAAAGTTTGTGTGTATTTTGGTTAAATATTGTGTTAAGTCCTTTGAATGCTTTTAGTTCTGATTTGATGCTTGATTTAATCCTTTTTTGTAGCTTGAATCAAGGTTGGTTTTAGGGTTTGAGAAAGGATTATTTTATTAACTTTTAGTTGCATGAATTAATTGTCTTCATTTTTTCGATTCTTTTACGATGATTGTAAATTTTCTTTACAAATACTTATTGTTATTCAAAAAAATAAATGAGCTCTACATAGCTAAGAGAAAAAAAAAAAATGGTCTATGCACTAGGTTCCTATGCATTGATCGTAGGATACCTATTGTCACAAGACCAACATTCATCTAATGCAATAATCAATTGGCATAATTACAATGCATACTCGCATTAGCCTCCATGACCATAATTGGCTAGTGGAGGCCAAGATCGAGCATAATGTATGATTCTATCAGTTTATCAGTTTGTCAAGATTGAGGTCCCCACATGTCCACCAGACCATTAAGGGACGAGATAACAAGTGGAGTCCCCACTTGCCCTGAATCTAGTCAGTGCAGTTGTGTTTCACTAACACCTTCCAGTTGTTACTTATGAGTCTACATGTTCTATTGATCATGATGTGATTCATGTTATTTGACTAATGTTGTTATTCCTCTATTTTGACAATATTCTATAAATCAGTGAAAGATTCGCCAGTTTTTACAATTTTTTATAATGAAGTTAAATATTCGCCAAGATTTTACAATATCTTATTACTTAGTGAAAGATTCTCCAAGAGATTACAACATTATATAATAAAATGAAAGATTCACCAAGGTTTTACAACATTATATAATAAAATGAAAGATTCGCCAAGATTTTACAACATTGTATAATAAAATGAAAGATTCACCAAAAATTTTATGTATACATATTATATTATTGATAAAATCGCCTTCAAATTTTCCTATATATCGGAGAGATTCGCCCATTTTTTATACATATAAATCTAGGGGGGGTTCTTAAAATCATCCTTGATCATGAGCTATAACTCTTTTATGACACCCTAGTAGTTCATGGTTGTTCAAAATGTCAAGGGTTGAAGCAGCACCCTTGGCGTGTCACACTCACCCATTACATTAATGATAGGTTACCCAATTTTGATGGTCTAATACCCCCTAGTGCAGTAAAGAATCCAATAGGTGATATAAAAAAGAGCCACATGAACAATTCCCTATGCTTTTTTTTGGAAAAGTAGGAAGCCCAAACAATTATGTCTCATCCTAAATTAACGAACCCATTTGCTTATGTTCAATCAACTAAAAGTTCTAGTGATCCAACAATATGATTTGAATGTCACCCAACCCATCTCTACTAGACGGTCCAAAAAATTGCATGAGTTGAGAGAAAAAATGTCCAAGTACACACCAAGGTCCCTCCAATTGTTGGAAAGTAGAGATGATTTCTCCCTTCCTATAAATTTGCAAAGTAAATATAAAACTTTTTACAGCCACGCTTTGTATGGCGCTTGGTTGTCTTCTCTACCTATTCCCAATGTTGGGATCAAATTCCCCTTTGTGGTAATCGTTTTATGATTTCAAAGTATAATATTGATGTTGTAAATGTTGGGTTGTTTATCCTTTCACATGTACTTGATCCTCTCGAACAATCGGTAACACTTATGCCATTTTGCGGTCCTATCAATTATCGATATGATTAGTTGAATATTGTTAAATACAAGCATATCATTTCCATGTATAGTATGTGCATGAATTGTTATGTTTCTATAAACTTTAACATCAAGAACCGATTATATATAGATGGTATTCCACACACTTATGGGAATATTGCAAGGTTCATAAATATTTCTAGGTGCTCTTTATTTTCTACAAATTGTTCATTTGAGAAACACTTCAATGACCAGGAGTTCTTTATGAAAAGGAAAGCGTCAATATTTATTGTTGTACATGCAATACATAGTTTATCTCCCGGTGACGAGATGTTAATAAACTATAACTTTCGTAGAGCACCAATTGTTCGTCAGATACATATTACATTGGGATTACCCTTAGATGTCACCCTTGGGGCATAAGACAAAACAAATTGATTAATTGTATTTTTTAATTTACAATGGGAGCCATGTTAATGTATTTCTCAATTTGAAATTACCTTTTATAAATTGTTAATTTAATTTATAAATTGAATTTGTAAGTGTGTTGCTCAATTTTAAATTGTTATATTTAATGTGGAATTGATGTTAATTTATCGCTCAATCTGAACGTTTTCTTTATAAATTGTTTGCAGCTTATCATTTTGTATTGGAAATGATTCTTGTGCTTCTGTAATAATTGTTTTATATAATAATAGATCAAACCAATTTCATTGTGATTACTAACATCATCAATGTAATGTTCAATATTTTTTAAATCGGGATTCTGATGATGAGCGACTTGCCTACCATCTTTCGTTTAACCCCAGTGCAATGTCAAATAGAGATAAGGATGAAAAAAGAGCACAACTTGGAGAGGAAGCATACTTGAAGCATGGTTGAATCAACCACCTATTCAATTTGCACTGCGTCCATCATCACCAATTAGGAATTCCTACAGTGATAGAAGTTATTCACATGTTGGCAATGGAGGCAATGAATTAGACGTTGGTATGGATGAGTTATTATGACAAAGGAGTGCCATGGATGCAATGTTGTTTCATACATTCCAGGACAATGTGTTATGGGATGAATCTCATATCAATAAATGCTTCTTCCAAATCCTTAAATCGACAAAGTCCGCGCCTCTCTTTGAACCTGTTCAATCAAAGTCTACATAGTTGGGGACAACATTGTTATTGTGAAACTTGAAAGAAAAGTATGACATGACTGAGTCTAATTTCTCGTTGATGTTGAGGTAACTGACCATCAACTACATTATATTTTGAGGAATCTTGTTACACAATAATCAGAAAAAATGGTCAATTTTATGAACGTTAAATGACATTGTACATTTGTATTTCCCACTAACTACAGATTATTCAAAGATAAGGTACTTCCAAATAATAATGTCTTGCTTGGAAGCTGCAAAGAGGAAAATGAAATGTTGAAAATGTTGGGTGTTTAATACATATCATAGCATGTGTGTCCTAATGATTGTATTCTACATAGAGGTGAATATGAAGACAAAGAGATATGTCCAAAATGTGGGCATGACAGGTACACAAAATCGAATAACAAGGTTAAAACACATGGTCCTCCTCATCAGATATTGAGGCACAGGCCTTTAATACCAAGAATTCAAAGGCGCTTTCATTGCAAATAATTAGCTATGTTGCAGGGATGGCATGCATCACATCAAAGTAAAGGAGTATTGTCAATCCAAATAGATTCAATAGCCATGAAGCATATAGATGATACATGGCTTAATAAATTCAAAGATGAAGTACACAACCTTAGATTGAGCATAGCCATTGATGGCATCAACCCATATTCCCAACCAGAAAACACCTATATTGTTTGGCCTGTAGTATTGATCAATAACAATATCCCCCCATGGTTGTCCATAAATAATGAACATCTTATGTTGGATCTTATAGTCCATGGTAGAAGACAAGTGAAGAATATGGATGTTTACCTACAACCATTAATTGAAGAGTTTAAGGAATTATGGGAAGGGTTACAGGTATATGATGTATCGAGACCCATCACATCATAGAGTTTTATGCTGTATGGCATATGTGCGTACACCACAAATGATTATCTGAGATTGGTAGTTTTCTCAAGTAAATGTGTTGTTTGATTTTTTATATTCAAAGAAATATTTTTTGGCATATTTAATTCGGTGTGACTATATTGATCTTCAACAATTATCGTGTGCTCTGTATACCATAACATCACAAGTTTTGTAACGAAAGGTTATCATGGATGTAAATGTTGTGTACATTATATGAAATCTAGGTGGTCCAAATACCTACAAAATCCAGTGTACAACTTCTCTAGGGTATTCCTCCCATAAAACCACCCTTATAGAAGAGCATCATCTACTTTCAATGGTAAACCAGAGAGAACCCAAACACCTGAAATAATGACAATAGCTAACTATATTAGGGAATATGATAGAGAGAAGGAGAAGGAAATTACAGAGATGTTCGATTCAAATGGGGAACCTATGTTCGATGATCCTGAATTCTTCGACACCTATAATGAGAAAATTCCCAAAGGGACAAAAAAGAAATCGACATTTTATGAGCTCCCATATTGGGAGAATCTTAAGATTTCCCACTTACTATATCCAATACATATATTTAAAAATGTATCATCTTCTTTGTGGCATCACATATAATCCAAAAAAGTGGTAAGTTGAAAGTTAGGAAAGATCTTATTTCTTCAAATACTGAAAAGAAACTTTATCCAAGACAAGAAAATAGAGGAGAGGATGGCCACTCTTTTTCATTTGAAAAAGGAGATGTCCCATGGATTTTGAAGAAAGAAGATCTTAATTTGGAAAAGGAAGTTATATTGGGCATGAAGACACCCTTTTTTTATGGGTCTTCAGTATGACATTACTTCACTACAGATGAAAAGTTGACGGGTTTGAAATCACATGACCATCTTAACCTTCTAAGGGTACGCATAATGTCCAATTTTTATTTATAATTATTTTATATATTTTACCATACAAATTAAAATAAAATTAATTGTTTGTGTTTACTTTGTAGTGTCACTATCCATTGTTTGTGCATGGGTGTGTGAACCATGACTTTCTCGATGACTTGCAGTGTGCCATATCTAGACTATGTACATTTGTACAATGGGTCACATGAAAGGAGCTTTACATTGCTAGCATTGCATGGTGGCATCAAGAGCTAGTAGAGATTGTTTGTATGTTTAAGAAGGAACTACCATCAAATTTCATGGACTTGCAGATTCATCTTCTAATTCACCTAGTCAATGAAGTTGAATTAGTCGGGGTGGTCTCATGTCATTGGTTGTTCTTCTTGGAGAGGTACATGGAAAAATTGAAGGGTATTGTTCAACAGATTGAAAAATTCGAGGGGTATATGGTAGAGGGGTACATAGTATATGAATCATTCTATTATGCCAGTGAGTACATCAAGCAAATTGACCACACACCAAGCACAATGATTTGGGATAATGAATGTAATGAGGACAAAAGGGAATGGGATTTACTGGAAACAAAAGGAAAAAGGATCATGATAAGGAGTAAGTCACTTATATTTCGATCTTCACATTTCAACATAGTAACTATTCACAACAAACTTCAAAATCTATATTCAATCCCATATGTACTGAATGTGAATTTGTTTCCATGAATACAACAACAAATTCAGAAATTGATGCAATCAATAAATTCATTCTCTACAATGCATAGGAAACATAGTCGTGGGTCGCATTGTATGAAGAGAAGAGGAGGAAATGGGACATTGACATAAAATAATTCAAGCGGTTTCACGATAGAAGCATGCCTTTTTACGGATCATTTAAAAGAAAATATGCCAATGATATATCCCAACAGTTGGGTTGCAGACCAAGTTAGAGAGAAATATGGTGCATCCAGTCATTACCTGCCTAAAGAGGAGGATGTGCTAAACATTGGGATCGGGCGCAACAACTCAATAATAAAATATTTATGTACATTTTTAACTTTATAATGTACCTTCGAATTTTTAACATCTATATTTAATATATTAATGCTTGGGTTATTAGACATATGACACTATCATTTGTTAAATTTTCTTACAAGTACATTCATTCCCATCTATGTGGGCTTATGGACATCATTTTTGCACTGAGTATGTTGATGATGGGCATGTTACACAACATTCTGGAGTGGAAGTCGAGCTCGACCAATCTAGGTGTGCCAGCCACCGTGATCCAAACCTGATAGGAGAGATGTTGGGTTATGTCGGAAATATACAAGATATCCTTCAAGTGGACTTCTCATCTCTCCAATTTCTTATTTTTAGGTACAAGCGGCGGGACACATTCGACATAAAGATTGTAAAGGAATATCATGATAGTGGGTTTATATGTATCAAATCTACAAATATGTGGGATGAATGTAATAAGACTTATGTTTTCCCAAAACACTACAACCAGGTGTTCTTTTACCCAAATGTGTTGGACAAATATTGGTGGTTCATATTAAGAAATGACCCTATATCTAAACATGTTTTTGAGAACAACAGTGTTAGAATTCCAACCGAGGAAGATAATGAGGGTGATGGCACCATAGAGTGATATGTAAATGTTTTATTTTATCATTTACAAGATGAGATATCGTCTTGTTACCGTTATATTTTCTTGTTTAATTATATTGTTTGTTTTTCATGTTATGAGAGTGGAAATGGAAAGTTGATTACTGGATGCGATGTTTAAATAGCCTCGGCTGGTTAAGAACCAATATGATGCAAAATATGGTTTATGTATTTGAAGTATTTTATGATTATATGGAATGATTATACGTCATTGTCCAAATTACTCATATTATGTCTTGTGTATACATATAAATACAACATGAAAACAACTTAAATGATTCAATTTTATTTTTATGAAAGTAAAGGCTAACATATTCTTCCGGAGTTGAAGGTGTCCTCTAATTTATGTATTAATATTGCAATAATGCTTGTATTTTATGATGTTTTTGTTGTAAATAATGTTAATTTTTATAATTACATTAATTTATGACATTTCTGTTAGATTAATGTAATGTTTTTTTATTATATGATTCAATTAATGTATGGCCTTGATAACAATGACTTAATTTATGGCTTTGATAACAATGTAATTTACAAAAAAAATTATGGTTCTATATAATGACTTAAATATTTATGGCTTTAATAACGATGAAATTTACAAAAAAAATTAAGGTGGTGTCTAATTTCTCCATCAACATTTAAATGTTTGTATTTCATGATGTTTTTGTTATAAATTATAATGATAAGAATTATAATTGCATTAATTAAGTTGGATTGAATCTGTGCATCTCTATATTTCTAGGAGGTTAAACTCCATCTTAGAATTGGTTGAGACAAAAAGGATTCATTTGAAGCAGTTAACAAAGATGTATCCTTAATATCTATTCACCTTATTTTATGGTTTGTAAATAGGTACGTAGTTTTGATTTGTAATTTAAAGCCATGGTTATATATTTCACTAAAAATATTTCATATATGTATCAATATATAATAACTCATTTAGATTTTATTAATTAATGTAAATTTATAATAAAAAATCCTATGTTAATCTAATAATTTATTTAACTAATATGAATTTATATTATTTTAGAAATTAGATATATTCATTCACAAGCTCAAATTACATGAATATTTGATATATTAAATCTTGCATAGTTTTGAAATTATTATTCAAGGAAAAATTATTCCAATGTTATTAAATAAAATTTGCAAATAATAATATTAGAAAATTAATAAAAATGATCCATTAAAAATAATAATGTTAACAAAGTAATGTTACATCAATAATGAATTGCGATTCTTTGAACATTGGCTAGCTTTAAACCTCATTTTTAGAGGATATAAAATGAGTTCCTTGAATGTGGACTAAAGTTATATTATGTAATGAAAATCATCACGATTAATAAAAATAAGTTTGGAGAATGCAACTTTTGGGTTTACAGTTGAGAGAAAATGTTGTTCCTTTAATTAAGTATTTGTCTTTCTTCTGAATAGAGCTTTGATATTTGTCATTGTAAAGTGATTTATTGCCAAAATAGATCAAATGTTGAATATACGTCATAAATAGGTCATATTGATCATGTTCATATTCTTATATATAATAATATTACAATATGGTAATACTTGACTATTTGTTATGATGGTTGGAAATTAGACTTGTAAAGTAAACATGATTCATTTATGTTTATCATTTGAATATAAAATTATACACAACATTATATGATGAAGAATTAACTTTTTTTATTATACAACAATCATAAATCATAACGGTTGCTACAAATTCATCCATAATATACAATGCAAATTGTGATGTTTTTATCGACTAAATTAATACTTATTGGTTTAAAGACCCACATGATTTTCAATAGTACAAATTTATTTTAGTACATAAGCATACACTCGTCATCATTTTAAACACCTAACAAATATAAACATCATGATCAACCATCATAAACATAATAATCATCATACTAACATAAACATAACCATAAGTTTTAACAAAAACATACGCGCATCATCATCACTTTCATGACATAAACATAAACATACCATTATTATAATCGGTGTCAGCATCTAACAAACATAAAAATAAACATCATCATATATACCATTATACCATCATTAACATAAAATTGAGAATAAGCATGAACGTACCATCATAAAAATTACGTCACGTATTCAAGTAACATATACAACGAACATATTTAAACATCATCTAACACAAATAACTAATAATACATGTAAACATAATTAATTAACGTTTCATGATCATCATTTTCACCACATAAATAAATAAACATCAATGTAAACATGAAAAATGCAAAATATCTATAGATATGAACATATATAACATCAAAGTCGTGATACAATTTGTAAAATATTATATATCTCTAGTGCCATAACTGTTATGACATATCTTCTCCACCTCCACCAACAGAGGCATCATCAGTATCTCTTTGACCAAAGATAGATGCATCATCACCTTTAGCAATAGAGCCATAGGTAGTATCAACACCTCTACTAGCAAAGGCATAGGCACCAATACCTATACCAGAAAGAAAA
This sequence comes from Pseudotsuga menziesii, assembly GCA_001517045.1. NCBI lineage: Eukaryota > Viridiplantae > Streptophyta > Pinopsida > Pinales > Pinaceae > Pseudotsuga > Pseudotsuga menziesii. Next base: position 129,633 of record LPNX011051721.1, read on the forward strand.
TGAGATTTGAGAGGAGGAGGATAGGTCAATCAAGACGAAGTGTATGACCCTATCCGAGCATATCTAAAATAGAAACAGGTGAAGTAGGAATTGGTGGATGGTCGGGCCGATGAGTAGGATCAGTCGAGCATGAGTAAATGATGTGATGATGTAGTATTAGGAGGAATTTCGAGTAGGATTATAGGACGAGATGATGTCAGAGGTGGAGGAGGAGGACATGGTGGATGATATGTCAAAGTTGGAGGAGGAGGAGGTAGATGAGACGTCGAAGGTGGAGGAGGAGGAGGTGGATGAGATGTCGAAAGTAGAAGGGGAGGAGGGGGAGGTTGAGGAGGATACACAATGGAGGTAGCCAACTGAAAGTGTGCACCGACAACATACTGCAACAACAACCTCATATGACAAGGAAGAATCCTATATATCTCTGAAAGCCTAGGGTCCTCATGAATGTCAAGTAACCGCACAGAATGAACACCTACATCTGCCAACAATGTGGTCAACCTGTCTACCACATCTTGAATATACCTATCCTTGGGCCTATGTGGATGGTGGCCAGGATGTATACCAATGAAATATGGTCGGATTGATCCTGATCCTCCATATCCTCATCAACATGAGAGGGAATAGGTGGTTTGACATCTACATCAAATCTACCAATATATGCAATATGGTGTAGAATAATAATTAGACAATTTCATTAAAAAAATTAATATTTATAACATATTTCATTTGCATTAACTATAAAGAGAATAAAATGAAACTATAGTAATTTAAACATAACATTAGTGTTACCTCTCTCACGAGGTGGCTCATCCGGTTTGAAAATATCTATGGGAACCGTCTCTAGTCCAAGCTGACATATGGATATGGCACCATGTCAAGTGCATGGTTGTCCTCAATGGCCAACATCTCCAGCATATCTGAGGTGATCCTAGCTGGGAACCAAGGTTTCCCCATCTTGGGAATCATCTCCCCCCACATGTGCATACACACCTTAGTCATCATCCTTGTAGGTAGGTGCTCAAATGATGTCCTGGTGGCCGAAAACCTCTAAAAAAATAAACAAAAAATCTCTTAACCGAAAGGGAAGTTGGACCTCCCACCAATGATTACACGACATCTATCCAAAGCATAACAAAAATACCATAAAAAAATGGCAGACCACCTAATGCATCTACGTCTCTGCACTAAAGAGTCAACATAATATAGTAAGGGGAAACTAATGTGCTTCTTGTCAGTAGTGGGATGTTCCAACGTCGTAAGCATAAGAGAGATGCACCTAACCTCCTCTTGACCAAAAGTAGAGATTTGAAGCTTCCCACTGCTCACCTGAAAATCAGATGGATGGGTGACTACATCACTGATATATCTCAGAGGTAAGCTAGTTGACTCTCTGCTGCAACACCAACTAGGACATCGGGGAATTGGGGTAAATAATCCCCTCTCCTAAATATCCCGATTATGAAATAAATATCCTCTTTAATGGGCTGGAACCACTAATCGCCACCAACATGAAATTCCTGCCTCTAATGATCTAAACATCAGATGAGCTAACATAAGAATGTAGAGTTTTCCTTAAGGGATGTAGCTTTCTAATAGAACTTCAGGAGGCCAACAGTCCTCAAGAGTTGTCTACTATAAGCAGTAATGGGGCGAGGGTACAAATCCCTCTCCCTCTCCCTAACCTCCCACTATTTGAGCATGTTATATTGGTCAAGTTGAGCACACTCCTATTGAGCAACATGTGGCCGCTCATTTATTTGTTTCACATATTTCATACAATCAAAATAATATTTAATAACATTAATATAATTTTTTTTTGAAAAAAAATAATCATCACTAGTGATGTGCCTGAATAATAGAAGTGCACGTTTAACCGTGCTTTTGTTTCACAAATGCACCGCATAAGGTGCACTATTACAATCATACTGCACCGATATTATAGTTTAATATATTTAAAATTAATTTAAATAGTGCGTCAAATATCATACACACTGGTACAATTTATAAAATGGACCTAACAGTGCGCCAAAAGCATATTAGCACATTGGTGCTTCCCATTCTATGAACTCATCGTTAACCATTTTCAAAAAATGTAATGTCACTGCGCCCATGTCATGTTAGACCACCGACAACGATAAAATAATGTGGAATGGGCGCACTCGCATTAAAATTTTGTAAAATGGTTTAATAATACGTTGTTGGTGTGTTTGGTTCAAGTAAGCGCAACGTTAACAGTGCGTTTACTTCAACCAAGCACACAGTTTATTACAAACTATTACTAAATTTTTAAAAACTTTACGATGCACTTATGGAATGTAAGTGCACCGATGACATTGCGCTTAAATTCCTAGATGCACCTTATAATTAATTTCTATGTTTATTATGTAATGTTAATCAGTTTGTTTGTTATATTTAAGCGCATCGTCAAACAAGTGTTCTAAAAAATTGAACGCACCGATTACCATTTTTACATTCATTTTTTTTACGTTAAAGTGCGTATCTTCACGGTGGGAAAAGACCACGTCAGAGCACCGATACCGGTGTCGTGACATGCCCGAGTTGAATTATATAATTTAGTTTTTCTTCTTAATACTTTAGGTTTTCTTGTGCGTATGATGAATTGGAGGGCACCGAAATACCAGTGCTCCAAATTATAGAACACATCATTTACAAATTTTATGTTTTTATTGTATATTTACAGGAAACGGTGCATTCCAGTCGTTTGCCCCGCATCGTTTGCAATGCATTCTATAAATTTTTACAATGTTTATCGCAATCCAATGTGAGCCGGACGACTCAAACGCACCGCACTGATTTTTTTTCTTTCAAAAATACAGAAAATTAAGTCTTAATTCAAAAAATTAAACGCTTAAAAAATTAATTTATGAGGTAAGAAACAACGAACTTGTTGAATAACCCTTTGGGGAGGCATGCTGGTGATGTATGGAAACTTTAAATATTGACCACCATTTGTCAAAATTCACACTAGCAATAAGAACCAATACATATGAAGATTGTGTCCACCTGAACCATTGATGTCAAGACATCCAAGTGGGTAAGGTTTCGCACTGGTGCACTTGGGAGAAAACACACTAAGTAGTGGTAAAAATAAATTTTACCTCACGGTTTGTTTTTTTATTAAACCATGTTCCGGTGTGTTTTCAGGTCAAGTGCATTGGCGTGGGAGGAAAACTCGATGCACTAGATAATAGGGTTTTTAAAAATAATTAATAGGGTTTTTGGTTGAATTTTTTAATGATGACAACCAGTGTGTTTGGTAAATACAAACAAACCGGTGCATATATTGTACTGATGCACCGTCAACCGGGGTTTGTAAATGCAATTTAAACAAAATTTGCAATGAAATTCTTTGTACTAGAATGGAATGCATTTATTTATTAAACATGCACCGGTTGGTTTACGATTATCATGCACACCGATATTAGATTTCTTATTAAGAATATAAACTGAAAGTACGATGCGTTTAGATGTATTAAACGCACCGTTGTGCTTATTGTATAACATCTCAATGCATGTGTGATATATAAATGCATCGATAAACAATTATTAAAATAATACGATTTTTTAAATTAAATTTTTTTCTTTGTTACGATGCGATTTAATTTATGTCCGCATCAGTGCGATATAGTAGGAAATAAACCGACCGATGCATTTTTGTGTAAACACACCGATTAAAAAATATCCGCTAAAACCTCATCCCACTCACCTCTGCTAGAAACCTCCACTATAAACGAATTTTCGGTCTCTTTTTTATGGGCTTCTTCTATAACCTCTGCTACAGGGCCTTTTCCTTGTAGTGTAATATCTAATTCCACAAATTGAAGACCTTTTTATCATATCAATGGCACCAAGTTTTTCAATAAGATTGATTTGAAGTCATAATACCATTAGGTATCAAATGATAAAAATGATGTATGCGTGACTTCTTTCAAGTTGAAGGAAGACTTTTTTGAGTGGTTGGTCATGCCTTTTGGCTTGACTAGTTCTCTTACAATGTTCATGAGGATGATATATAATATATTGCAATTACAAAAATCCTTTTGTGGTTGTGTCTTTGGGTGATATTCTCAATTTTAGTAAAACTTGGGCAAAAAAATTGTAGTGTATTCAGCAAGTGTTAAACACCCTATTGCAACACACATTATAATTCAATAGGGAGAAATGCTCATTCAACAAGTAAAGAATTCAATATCTAAGATATATTGTGGGTGAACATAAGGTGAATGTAGATCCAACCAAAATTCAAATCATTCGTGATTAATCAATTTCAACAATCCTAACAAAACTCCACAATTTCTTGGACCTTACCAACCTCTATCACATTCTTATATTGAGGTTGTCATATTAATACACCCCTAAACCAAATGACCAAAAATAAAACCAAAACCAAATTTCTTGGACCTTACCAACCTCTATCACATTCTTATATTAAGGTTGTCATATTAATACACCCCTAAACCAAATGACCAAAAATAAAACCAAAACCAAATTTCTTGGACCTTACCAACTTCTATCACTTTCTCATGTTGGGGTTGTCATATTAGTACGCCCTTAAACCAAATGACCAAGAATGAAACCAAAACCAAGTTTATTTGAGCCAATTCAAAACACATAACATTCGAGAATCGGAAACATCACCTTTGCTCAACTTTAATAATCACTTTACTAAACCTACAACAACCCTTTAAAATTAAAATCTATATTATTATTCCTTTTACATTTAATAATTTTATCAAATACATTTCGAAATACCTAAATAGAGTAGCTTTAGACTTTCTATATGTTAGATGGCCGACACTTGCCTTAGTGGGTCACAAGGGCCCCAAGGATATGATTTCCCTCCTTTTCTAAGAGAATCCCACTTGCAATGAATGCTTATGAATATAGTTGTCATCCAATACATGCACTTTGATTAGGAAATGTAAGCCTAAGACATTAATAAAATATTTATGAAACAAAGGATAAGTATGTAATGAATGATGAGATGACGTGGATATGGCCCACTTCAATGTAAGTAATGAATGATGAGAATATGAGATGACGTGGATATGGCCCACTTCAATGTAAGTAATGAATGCTGAGAATATGAGATGACGTGGATATGGCCCACTCAATACATTGAAGGCTTTTTTATTTATCAAATGTCATCATCAAGTTAATATGGAGAATCATATAGTTTGTTGAAAACCACTCATTTTTTTCAACTACGTCCCCACACTAAGGGGTTAAGTTAAAGTAGATAATAAATATGTCCAAAGGTGTCATGCTCACAACTAAAATTTATAATGACTTCCACGCATATCATCTTCACGTTGCCTAAAGCTCATCTCATTCATACCATAGAAGTGCTAAGATAATATAAACCACATCCATCAAAACACATAACGTGAATAGAAAACACATGGTTTATCTCTAATTCATACCTCTTATCATGATTGTGAGTAAGAGCAACTCTGTGTGATTTCATTTAATTAGATAAAATGCGTGTTTCTTTTTAATTTAAATAGTTATAGGTTCAAATTTATGGAGGTAGGGTATGTATATTTGAGCAGTCAAATTGTTATATAAATGGGGTTTTTTGGTTTACAAACAAAAGGGTTTTATAAATCAATTTGATATTTGACTTGGTTGTGACGTAAATAAAAGGGTTCATTGTCCCACAAACAAAAGGGTTTCATACACCAATTTGATGTCTAACTTTAGTGTAAATAGAAAACACATCTTTTATATTTCAAATTTGTTTGACATACCTGAATTTTTATGTCATTATAATGCAATCTGTAACTATGTTGTTTATCTCTAATTCATATATCTTATCACGATAACGAGTAAGAGCAACTATGTGTGATTACATTTAATTAAATAGAATGTGTGTTTCTTCTTAAAAAGTTATAGGTTCAAATATAGAGAGGTACTATATCTATACTTGAGTAGTCAAATCGTTATACAAATGGGGTTCCTTGTCCCACAAACAAAAGGGTTTCATAAACCAATTTGATGTATGGCTTAGTTGTGACCTAAAATTAAATTACCATCATTATATAAAGCATGCAAATTTTCCACAACTACCATGACAATGTGAACCATAATAGCATAATTCAAGTACAAATACATATATGAATATAGTTCGATACAGAAAAAAAAAATCGTAACAAAACAATCTAATATTGATAAAATACGGAAGTAGAATTTCTGTATGTAATAATTTTAATCAAATATACATGAATAAAGCATAAATGTACATTAGAAATCATTTGTTTATTTGTAGACATGTTATTTACAACCAAAATTATTATTTAAAAACAAAAATATAAAGTGTTAATGAAGTGGGATACCGCCACTTGTGAGAGATAACAACTAGTTACCAATAATTATTTTTATAAGAAAGTATAATAGTAAATGATATTTATTTTCTATAATAATTAAATAATTAAAATTTGTGATGATTATTTTCTAAAGAAAATTTAGTGTAGATTCGAGAGCATGAAGGGGGTTAATGATAAGAAGGCCATTCCTTTGGACTCGAGTATGAACTTAGATTCTTTGGAGGGATATTGAAGGCCTATTTGATAGTCACAAGTTTAGGATAATTGTGTGGTGGTTGACTCTTCGAAGGTTCATGAATTGTTCATTGGTGATATGTCAATTATCCTTATTGTCGTATTGCAACAAACTTTGGGGACTATTGTTAGGATTAATTAATCCTCCTTTGTCCAATATAGTCTATTTGGTCATTTTTCCTAGCTTAGGGGGTAATTATTAATGTACTAGAGTGTGGGGGACACACCTAGAGGTTATCTTCCACTTACTGCATGTGCATGCATGAGTTTATGTGCCTCTGGAAGCAATCCCTACATTATAGGAGCCCACTCTAAGTGCCACCAGCAGCCTCCATCAGTTGGTTGTGGTAGGTAAGCATTTATGCTAGATTAACCTCCAGTTACAATCAGTTATATCACTTTCAGTTATCCTAGTGCCAATTTTTCATGCCTGAAGGGAGACTTGCGCCTTTTTCCCACCTACCTCATCAGTTAACTGATTATAGACCGATTTAGACATCCATAGTTAGACTAGTGAGCTCCAACAATGATTTAGACGCACTGAATTATCTAATCAGTGAGTTAGAACTGATAGATTCAAATCCTATCTTTAGCATTTGAATTCTATTTATTGTATGATCATTGTATTATTGATTAATGAATGAAGATTAATGTTGTGATTATCAGAGCAATTCTTGTCTGATTTATCTGAAATTTGTGGAATGAATTTCTTATTCAGTGTACATTCTCTTTTATTATTCCACTGCATAATTCCATTCCTACATATTTCATATTTACATGTAGATCAATGGTTGACAAATTTAACATGGTATTAGAGCCTTTTTCAGGATAGAAACAAACCTTGTTCGATCTCCATTGTGCAATAGAAGCAGCTGAGTTTCCACATAATTCCTGGAATCATAGCATTGCTCCCTCTGGATTTTGTCCATGGAAGTCTATCCAGGTGTGACAAACTCTGATAAAGCGCACATGCCGAGGTGGAAAGGTTTGAACTGACATATGATTGTGAATTGGTTTGTTTTGCAGTGATATCTTGCAGATACAGCTTCAATATGGATTTGAGATTATCAATTCCTCTTCTTACTCCATTCACAAGATATTCATAGTGGAAATTGAAGATGATTTCATCTCTAAAGAGATAAGGTATCTATTGGACTTGGTAAAGAGTCTTATGAAGATGAGAATGACTGGCTAAATAACGGTGATAGATATTTTGGAACGATATGTCTAGCCTTTTCTCTAAGCTTTCCCTACCTTATTCATTCTGTGTAATACCCAAAGGATATCTGGACAGAATTGGATAGAACCTTTGGCAAGCACAATGAGGATCATTCTATCAATTTGGAGAGCACTCCCAGCACCACAAGAGTTCTTTATTCAAAAGTCTTAGTCTTTATTCTCTCTTATGAATTTGTTCAAGATGAAGAAGAATCTTCAATACAGTCAATTTGAATTGAAGAAAGTCTCCTTGGAGTGACTCCTTCTCCTATTGCTCCGAAATTTTATGAGATCTATGATATCTCATCTTCTCATATAATCGATCCAGAAGAAGACATTCGAATATCTATTATTGAAGAAAAACTCTCCTTCCATTCTAGTCAAACATTCTCCAATGATTCTTCTATTTTAAATTATGTGCAAAGTTTGTCAGTGATTGCTTCAAAAAATGAAGAGGAACTCAACTTCTCTCTCTCTAATGTTGTTGTTGGTGTGCAGAAAAGTAATACTTTGGATGTTTTGGAAGAAATATCATATTTAGGAGTGATCCATTCACTCTAATTGATCTAGATCTTCCAGCAGATTCCTACGTGATTGCTTGCACCAATACTCAAAGTTTTGTTCAAGAAGGAGAAAAGTGTGCATCTACCATCAGTGGAGCACTTGGAACATTTGTTCCACACTATTGGATCTGATGTGACCTTACTTGGATCTGATATGACCTTATTTGGTTTGAATTTTAAGTTTCAAGAGCCTCCAGTCATGCTTGTAGTTGTTCTCATCAATTTTGGTGTGAAAAATCAAGTACCTCAAATCTCTTTCAAAATTGTTGTGAGGGATTCGATGTTGGTTTTCTCTCATGAGTTTGCTGATATTATATTTTGTGAATCATTGGATGTTTTAGAATATATATCATATTATGGAGCTCAAGAATTCGCTCTCCATGGTACCAGGACTTCTCTACCTTTCTACTTGATCACATGCTCATCTCCTCACAATACTAGTAAAGATGGAGACATCCTGCATTCACCTAGACACTTGCTTCTAACACTCGGAGTTGATTTTACCTCATATGGTTCGATGTTCAAGGCTGAAACATATAATTTTCTTGGGTTTACCTCACATGATTCAAATTCTCAAGCACTATTTCTCTCTCATCATTTGATCTTAGTTGCTCTACATGGGTCTAGTTTTCATCTTGCAGCTATCTATGTTCTTGATTCAGCTGAGCATATTCCTCTTCTTCCAAAGAGGAAAATTCCTCCATACATAATCATTTAGTTTGGAGAGGTTCACATGCATAGTCCCAGGATGTTGATGCACAAAAGAACCAAGATTCTGCATTACTACTCCACAGAGTTGCAGATTGCAGCAAAATTTCTTGATTCCTATTTATTTTGAGGGGGAGGGGGGGGGGCAGGTTCCCATGAGGTTTTCCCCATTTTTCTTATTTTATTAAGAAGTATTTTATGTCATTTAGATTGTATGGGTGACTTTTGGCATAGTTTCCAGGGCCCAGGTTGTCCAAAGTTAGGATTAAGGGGGGGTGTTAGGATTAATTAATCCTCTTTTGTCCAATATAGTATATTTGGTCATTTTTCATAACTTAGGGGGTAATTATTATTGTACTAGAGTGTGGGGGACACACCTAAAGTTTATATTCCACTTACTGCATGTGCATGCATGAGTTTATGTACCTATGGAAGCAATCCCTACATTATAGGATCCCACTATGAGTGCCACCAGCAACCTCCATCAGTTGGACATTGTGGTAAGTAAGCAGTTATTTTGAGTTAACCTCCAGTTACAATCAGTTAGATCACTGTCAGTTATCCTAGAGCCATTTTGTATGCATAAAGGGAGAGTGGCGCATTTTTCCCACCTACCTCATGAGTTAACTGATTGTAGACTGATTTAGGCATCCATAGTTAGAATAGTGAGCTCCAACAATGATTTCGACACAATGAGTTAGCTAATATGTCAGTTAGAACTGATAGATTCGAATCCTATCTTTAACATTTGAATTATAATTATTGTATAATCATTGTATTATTGAGTAATGGATGAAGATTAATTTTGTGATTATCTGAGCAATTCTTGTCCGATTTATTTAAAATTTGTGGCATGAATTTCCTGTTTAGTGTACATTCTCTTTGATTATTCCACTGCATAATTCCCTTCCTACAACTTTCATATTTGCATGTAGATCAATGGTTCACAAATATAACAACTAGTTTGTTTGGGAACTCCTTCTATTCTTCTTTGGGTTGGGTAGAGATAAGAACAAGTGTTGATTCTCTCCTTGATAGTTTCAGGGATTCCTATCTCAAAAGGTTACAAGTAGGTTTCATATTCTTACTAATGTGAATGTTTATTTGGAGTATTCTTCAACTAGTGACAATGAATTTATCTCTCTTAACAATCCCAATGCTAAAATAAGTATCCTTACTAATTGTTAAGCTCAAAAAAATCACCTCAAGGGGTAAATTTTGAAAGGAAATGAATTAGGCATATTGAATGATCAGTCACACTTGTGGAGTGGTGATCTTGTTCATCCCTACCTTGTTGGAAGATCCTCTATGGAGTCCAATGAAAGCAGGGAGAACAATAAAATTCATCCACATAAAGGAAATTTCCCCATTACCTCTTATTGTTAGGTGGGTTGGGTGTATATGATCCAAAGATTAATATTACATTGCATGTATGACAACCATCAACTATTAAATTATCCCATGTGAAAGCAACCAAATAATTTAACCAAGGAATAAAAAAATAATATTAGCGGCCCTTTGAGTAGGAATCTCGCCGTGAATATCTTTACCATGGAAATAATTCTAGTGAACATAAGAAGGTTGTGGGGTCAGGCTAAAAAATTGTCCCTATGTCGGTCCATGGTCGCTAACAAACCTAATATTGTGTTGATCCAAGAATCGATGTTGAGAGGTGATATTCATATCCCTGCTCTTAAAAACATGATGTTGGGTTGGTATTTTTTAACCATTGACTTGGATCGTATGTTGAGAGGTGTTATTACGGGATGGAATGCTATTGTGGTTTTGTAAAATTATAGTCTTAGTGTTGTGTGCACAATTTCACTATATAATTCTTTCGATAAAACTCTAATTGTATTTAATGTTTACAAGATGTATGAAGGAAAAGTTCATTTATGGGGGAAAATTATCACTCAAATATATCCATGCCCCCAAACCTAAGTGTGGGGGTTGGATTTAAATTTGAGCACTAACTGTAGGGAAATTTAGGGGTGTCAGGGGGAGTGCTCATTTGGATGCATTGGATCATTTTTTTCTCTCCTCTTTTGATCGAACAGGATTGGTAGACTTTGAACCTATTGAGTTAAAACCTACATGGAGTTATAATTGGTCAGGGGATGAGGGAGTTTCAAATAGTTTGGATCGATTTCCAATTCATGATGAAATATTGCATATGGTGGACGGATATTTTCCCTAGGCTGCAGATACCGATTTCTTTTACCACTTTCCAATGTACCTTGAACTTCGTACTATTAACTTGAAATGTAGCACCCCTTTCAGGACTTTAATACAACTTAGTTTATGGAGGAGGATTACATTTATTTGGAAAAAGAGGGTTGGACAAGAATTGATCCATCTCTTCATGAGTCAACATCCTCTCAATCTGTAAAATATTTGCAAGTCGTCAAAGAAGAAATAGTATCTTGGGAAAGGAAGCTTTATAGAAAGTGTTTGGCTACTTTAATGGAGATAGAAAGGGATTTGTTTTTCCTATTGTAAAATTCGAAGAACCACTTGTGGAGTTATGATGACTTAAACACTCTCAAGTAATTGGAATCTAGGAAGAAAAGAATATTACTAAATGAAGAGAAGGGGTGGAAAAAGAAGAGTAGAGCAACTTGGGTAGAGGTTGGTGACCAAAATAGAAAAAAATTCCACAACTTTGCTAATAATCGAAGGAACAAGAATATTGTTGGGAATTATTGAACGAAGAAGGGAAGCAGTTTAGTAAATTTTAGGATTTGGCAGAGATAGGGTTTTCTATTTCAAAAAAAATTAAGAAATCTAAAAGAGATAATCTTGAGGAGATTATCAAGGTAATCTTAGTTTTTTTTATAATGTTTGAGAGTAAAATCAATGATAGTATCTTTCAAGAAATTTCCAAGGAGGAGATCTTAATTGATGTGCTCCTTCAAGAAGGACCGGATCCCAGGTCTGGATGGTTGGGAAATCAAGTTTTTCATTGTTTTTCATGCAATCTTAGGTCATTATTTGTTGTGAGTGGTAGAAGAAATTCATCTCTCAAGGAAGGCTCCCAGTAGTATCAACTCTAGCTTTATTTCTTTAATCCCAAAATCAGACTATCCAAAGTCTTTTGATGGGTATTAGCCTATCCCTTTATATAATTTCCCTTACAAAATTATTTTGAATGTTAATGTTATCCAGTTCAATCCAAATTTATCACATTTTATTTCCTCTAATCTAGGATTCTTATAAGTTTTCCTCATTCATGAGGTGATTTGATTGTCCCAAGAAGACCTCCATTCCATAAAACTAACAAAATTCCTCTTATGGTAAACAAACTTGACCTCTCCAAGGCGTATTATAGAGTGCCATAGTTATACCTACATTTATTGCTTACTTGTATTGGTTTTCTTATTTTTTGGTTAAGTGGATCATGGGTTGTGTTTCATCTTCTTCTTTTGCATTATTAATTCCTCAGCCTTTGATTTGTTTAAGGATTCCAATGGTTTGCATCAAGGTTGTTCGCTCTCCCTGTATTTATCCCTTCTTATGGCTGAGGACATCAATAGAGCTATAATGGTTACCAAAAGGGAAAGATAAATTCAAGGTGTAATGGTAGGATGGAATTTGGATTTGTCCCACTTTATTTTTGTCAATGATGTGCTTTTTATTATCCTTGGAATTGAAAGAGAATGTTGGTTCAGGAATATCCTTCTCTTATATCACCAAGCTTCTAGAATGGTTATAAATAAACAAAAAATGGATATGTATTATGATGGTTTGAAGGAACCAATGGTTATTCTTCTCGAGAGAAATTATCCATTTCAACTGAGGGATATGGCAGATGGAGTTAAATATGTGTCCCTTGTTCTAAATACTAATATTTATGGTGAAGAAGGTTGGTTATGGATGGTAGGTAGGATTGAACAAAATATTTGGTTCTGATGCAATAGATGGTTGTATTGTGGAGGAAGATGTGCCCTTATTAAGGTCATCCTTGAAGCTATCCTAATGTTTTTCACACACTTGTGAACATACCCAACAGTATTATGGAGAAGATTAAAAAAATATGCTACAATTTCCTTTGGACTGCAAGTCAGTGAGTACAACGGTCTACATTTAGAAAAGTGGAGGAAGCTTGCTTATTTAAAGGTGGTGGGGGTCCGGGGTCTAAAATACACTCCTATATTCAAGAAGGCCCTGGCAGTCTCTGTGGAATGTCATTTCCAAAAGAATTTTATAGATTAGAACTCTCATTCCAAGTACATTTCTCTAACTTCCATGTTGGACTAGATTATATCCAAAAGGAATACTATACATCATGCTCACAATCAATGAAAATGTTTGACTTTGGCATTTCAAATTCTAGGAAAGTATTTAGCTTGAAAAGTTGGGGATGGATCTCAGGTACAAGTTGGAGTTGATGCACTTATGGGATGTGGGAGGAAAATTTTCTTACCATTTGAATATATTGAGTCACCTTCATCTTATTGGTAAATGTACTTTGAACCAAGTTGGAAATCACTTGACCACTATTATATGGTGTTCGGACTGGATGATTTTTCATTGTTTGGGTTTTGTTGAGCATTGGGAGAATATGTGGGAGTGTTAACTTATGAATTGTCCAAGGCACGCATGTGAATCCAACCAACACCCAATGAATTGGTATGATCCTACAATAATGCAGGTGGCTCTGATACTATAAAATAAGGATATCATTTAATTTTTTAGGAATCCTATGAGGAAATTGTGTGGTGGTGAAATAAATTGTGGCACATTCCAGCTCGTCCAAGAGTATTATGATCATGTAGTTGTGTTAAATGTACAACATCAAGAATCATTATCCATGATACTTGTGTTGTACCAAGTATGTAACTTATGTTGTATTAAGTTCAGAAACTTCTTCATGAGACTTGTGTTGTATCAATTCATGAGGATATAATATGTGATGTATGGCTAGTCATGGTCACTAGGTGGTACAAGTCTCCTTTAGGGATTAACTACCCCTAGACTGATTTAGTTTAGCATATGACTATATGGCCCAGGGTAATACATATGATCATAGGTAAGGAACAATTATTCTTAGTATAATATGATATGATAGATGATTAAACTTATATCATGCAACAAGATAAAGTGATAAGCAATAAAGAGATTATGAGAGAAAAAGAATTTGAAGTGAACTCAAGTTATAAAGATTCAGTTAAATATGAATGCCTCAACCACTGCTTTAGTTAAAGCATCACTTGAACTATTAATGATCTATTAGAATTTGAATGCCATTTATATCTTCAAGAATATAGTTATAATAATGTTTGCAGTAAATGGAGAATGAACATAAAAACTGAACAAAACAAACCACACAGGAAACGGACAAGTATTGCTCAGGAATTTACAGTATCATTCACCATAATAAATCCGGTGTTACAATAGATTACAAATAGGAAGAATTCAAATGAATTAGGGAGAAATTCAAATATACCAAGTGGATCTGAATGTATCTAACTGAATCTCTAACTCATGATCCCTCAATCAATATCGAAGTCCAACATATCAACTCCTTGATGTCGAACAACTCAAAGAATCAGTGACAACTAGTTAGCTCAGTGCAACTGAGTGTGGTAGGTGGGTAAAGGCGCCTACTCCACATGCAACCATGCATTATCCATTCAAGGAATGCGCTAGCTAACTGAAAGTAATTGGGGGATAACTGAGACTAACTAGTACTAACTCCAACTAACTGAAGTAGGTTGGTGTCGAGACTCCCAGTGGCCCCTAAAATGTAGGTATTGGTCTAGGAGGCACCCAAACCGATGCATGCATATGCAGTAAGTGGCAGCTAACCTCTAGCAATGCTCCCCACACTCGAGTGACTGGTACATGTGACCCCATTAGGCCAATTGGACCCAATTTTACTAGTGGACACAAATAATTAATTAAGGTTCCTAAGTTAGGCTAAATAATCTAATAGACAGTGTGGTTAAGGGAGGATTAATAATCCTAACACCCCCCTGAATCCTAACTTGGAAAAATATGGGCCCTAGCAACAAGACCATAGGTCACCCAAATACAATCTAAATGACAGAATGCTGCTTAATACAACCAAGGAAATAGGGGAAAACCTCATGGGAAAAACCCCCTCTCAAAATAAGCATAAATACAAATTTTGAAAAATATTGTGAAACTTTTCGCTGCTATTTGCAAAACTATACAGCAACAGTATCTTGGTTCTCCTGTGCAAGTGAACCCATGAGTCCAAACAAAGTGCTTATGTCTGGAGGAATATTCCTCTTTGGAAGAAGAACAATGTACTCAACTGAATCAGAAATATAAATAGCTGCATGGTGAAAAATGGACCCATGTGGAACAGCTGAAATCAACTGATGAGAGAGAAAATTTACTTGAGAATTAGAACCATGTGAGGAACAACCAAGAACCTGATATATGTCAGCCTAGAACAGCAAACCATGACTAGCAAAATAAGCCCCAAGTGTTAGGAGCAAGTGTCCAGGTGGAAGCAGAATGTCTCCAACTTTACTAGTTCTATGACGAGATGAGCATGTGATAAAATGGATAGGTGGAGAATCCCTAGGAGGAGAGTGAATGCTTGAGATCTATATTCTGATATATCTTCATAAATAACCAATAATTCACAAAATATAATATCATCAAACTCATAAGACAGAACTAACATCGAATCCTCAACCGCAAAATTGAAGGAGACTTGTTGTGCTTGATTTGTCACACCAAAATTGATGAAACCAATTACAAGAAATACTGGAAGCTCTTGAATCTTAAAAATTGAATCACATATTATCAGATCACAAAATAAATCAGATCCAAATAGATCCATATCATATCCAAAACTTTGCTCCACCGAGATGGTAGATGCACAATTTTCTCCTCCTTCAAAATTCTGATTTTTGGTGCATGCAATCCTCTAGGAATTTACTAGAAGCTCTAGATTAATGAGAGTGAATGGATCACTCTTATAATCTGATATTATTTCCACAATATAAATGTTCTTACTTATATGCACACCAGAAACATCATTATAGATAGAGAAATCAAATTGCTCTACTATTTCTAAAATAGTCACCAGTAAACTATGCACAAAATTAAAAGAATTACTGGAGAATTATTGCAAAGAATAGAATGAATTTTTTTCTTCACAAACAGAGATTCGAATGTCTTCTTCTGTATCATCCATGTGAGGTGGTGAGATATCAGGGATCTCATACACTTTTGGAGTAGCAGGAGAAGGAGACACTTCAAGGAGACTTTATTCCATTCGAATTGACTGTAGGGAAAAATTTGCTTCTTCTTCATCTTCAACAATTTGCTTTTCTGTAGGAGAGGGCATGAAAACATCATGCTGGATTTTATCTCAACCTCTCTCAACATCTAGGATATTAGATTCATCTCCCATATGACTGCTAGGTCCTCCTCATAGAGGGAAGGTGATGAAGGATTCCCTGGAAGAAACCATGTGGTTGGATGCTCTAGAATCTATCACATAAGCCTTCGACAGAGAGAGGCTTGCATGCAAGCATATCTCATCTTATTTAGTCTGATCTTCATCATTTGACATTACTACTCTTTGTGGAAGGGCAATATTGTTTTGTACACATCGAGATTTCATCTAGTCAAGGGTCTTCTTCATGTATGACTCATATAGTAAGGATACTTTTTCTTTTTCTTCTTATAGCCAGAGGCTCCTTCGGAAGTTTGTTGATTCTTTTTAGGCTTCGAATCAGATTCTTTTGGCTTCTTCTTCTTTGATTTCCCCTTTTCTTGCACTTTGGAAGAGTCAGTAACCAGGAGAGATTGATCTTTGGAGGTCTTGATTACTCCCATTCGAATCAACTTGTCTTGCTCCTTGATTAAGGACTCAAAAAAAGAATCTAATGAAGGAATTTTCCAATCAGGAAAGCTTTCCCACTTAGAATGAAATATGGAAACAAATACAGAATAATCAGAGCCTAGTTTGCTGGGTATGGAAAGGACATTCTGCTCATCCTTCCGCTCTATTATGCATTGTCTTCATTGAAGTACCAAAGACTTGAATTTAGTAAAGACTTGCTCAATAGTCTCGAAACTGCTGGGATGTAAAGATACCAACACATTTTCTAGAATGTATCCCCAAAGCTCATCTTGTTTGTTAAACAAGCTATCAAGCTTCTCCCAGGATTCTCTAGGATTCCTTAAGCCTTCTAGGTGGAAGAGGAGATCTCTGGATATATACGTACATAAGTACCTGAATGCTTCATCACAACGGTTCAGAAACTTGTTCCTTTCAACTGGTTGATGAGGCTCGAGCTCCCATCCATGTATGATCATGTGATAGCCATGCTTGCACAAGGCCATATGCATATCAATCCTCTAATCAAGCTAATTGGAAGTTGTGAGGATTCGTGATTCAGGAGTTTGAGAACTCATAATTACTCCAGATGAAACACTGCAAAACTTCACACAAGCTACGTAGAACCTGTATATTTCACTGCAATAACACACTAAAACATATGAACTATTAAAATAATGCTTTTCCTCTTGACATGAACATGTTTTCAAGGTCCGTCACACCCTCTCCACTGCTCTGAATAAATCCAGATCTAGCAAATCATCATAGGGGACTTCTATGGAAACCCAGCTGCTTCTGATGTTCGATGGGGAGAAACAAACATGAAACCTACCTGAGAAAGCTCTGATACCATATTAGAATCTGAATGCCATTTAGATATTCAAGCAGATAGTTCTAATAATGTTTGCAGTAAATGGAGAATGAAGATAGAAACTGAACAAAACAAACCACACAGGAAACATACAAGTATTGCTCAGGAATTTACAGTATCATTCACCATAATAAATTCGGTGTTACAATAGGTTACAAATAGGAAGAATTCAAATGCATTAGGGAGAAATTCGAATCTAGCAAGTGGATCTGACTGTTATCTAACTGAATCTCTAACTCATGGTCTCTCAATCAATATCGGAGTCCAACAGATCAACTCCCTGATGTCCAACAACTCAAACAACTAGTGACAACTAGTTAACTCAGTGCAACTGAGTGTGGTAGGAGGGTAAAGGCGCCTACTCCACATGAAACCATGCATTATCCATGCAAGGCATGTGCTAGCTAACTGATTGAGAACTAACTAAAAGTAACTGGGGGATAATTGAGACTAACTAGTACTAACTCCAACTAACTGAAGTAGGTTGGTTCCGGGACTCCCAGTGGCTCCTAAAATGTAGGGATTGGTCTAGGAGGCGTACAAACTTATGCATGCACATGCAATAAGTGGAATTTAACCCCTAGTAGTGTTCCTCGCACTCTAATGACTGGTACATGTGGCCCCATTAGGCCAAGTGGACCCAATTGTACTAGTGGACCCAAATAATTAATTAAGGTTCCTAAGTTAGGATAAATAATATAATAGATAGTATGGTCAAGGGAGGATTAATAATCCTAACATGATCAACACTCAGTTAAGCAAAGAAGAGTTCAGTGTTCATCAATTAGCAAGATTTAGTTAATAATGATTAACTACGAGATTAAAGAAAGATTGAATAGTTAATTAAAGTGTTTACACTTTAGTTAGACTAAGAGAAGACACTTTAGTTAATCAAAGGATGACACTTCAGTTAAGTGTGTTGCATGCAACACTTGAGTTAATGCACTATGACACTTATAATAGCATGTTAACTAAGTGATCAGTATTTAGTTACAATTGAGTTCACTTCAATATCAATTAATATCCATTATTGAAGGTATGGTGCATTAGTTGTGCATGATGACGATTCAATGCATGGATTGATTATTCCATAAAGGCAATTCAAAAGTGTAATGTATGAGTGACTAATTATCATGCAACCATCACTAGGGTTTGCATGGTAGTCATTATAACTTGTTATTAATATGCTAGGCATATGGAAACTTCATAACAGTTGTAATAGTGGATATCTCTTCTCTATTACTCTATATTCTCTCTTATTGAGCAATCTTCTTATGTTGTAAAAGTGATTCTCTACAATCTATCTATTATACTCTGAAGAATTGTTGAGGTTTTTCATCCTCTCTATTATGAGGATTTTCCCCAAGGTACATCTTGTGTTGTGGATGAAATATTGTGTGATTGAATTATGAATTGTTACAGATCCTCAACATATCATTGATAAAAGTTTTAAAGTTCAATAATCTCAACTATTACTCAAAACATTAACATGGTATCATAGCAAGGGTGTGCAGGAACTTAGTTTTTCCATCGTAAACTAAATCCTACGTGATCTTGAGGAGTTGAGCAAAGAGCTTGGAGTCAAGGCATCGATCTCCATCCAACCGGAAGACCAACTTGAAGGTACTTCCAACTTCAACACATGGAAGGCAAGGGTGTTAAGAATTCTTGAGATAACCTAGATGCATATGTGACCTCAGTGAGTGAGGAACCTTTATCCAATGAAGGTGAATTAAAGAGCAAGTCAATACTCACCATTCCCATCACTTTTCAGGAGAAAATTTTCATGGAGCATTTATGATCAATCCATGAGGAATCGGACAAAACTGTTGGAAACCCACTTCCCAAATGGGTTGATTTAGCTTATTTGTGAGCATATTTTAAAAAATTTGCAACTCTTTGAGAGATACAATCAGTTCTTTGAAGATGAAATTTTTAGAATACATGTTATGGTCATTTTTCCAAAACTGGATGAATTTGTTGAACAACTCAAGGATTTGTGGTTTGGATATTATGTATAATGAGATCCCCATAGAGTTGAGAACTCATCCGAAGAAGAGGATGATGATCGTCGAAAGAATTTTATTTCTTGAAGAAGAGCATTCGCTTCGGGTTGCATGCGATCAAGTTTCTCCATGTAGAGATTCGCTACCTCCTGCATGCACTCAAATTTGTAAAGAGATCAAGACTAAGGGCTTCCAGTAATATCCGCAAGGAAACAGAGATCAAGGATGCAAAACAATAAAAGATAAGTACTTGCATTTTTTATTATATGCTATTTATATCTATATGCTTTCAAACGTTTTTATTACAGTCACATAGAGATTGATATTCCTAGGATTAGGAATTTTGAGCATATATGTTGATTGTCTTTCCATTATTGGAAAATAATAAAATCATAAGATATTAATATAGTGCTACAAGATTGTTTCATATGATTTGAATATAAAGCATGCATGATTGTTTTATAAGATATGAATATAGAGCTACATGATTATTTCATAAGATATGAATATAGGGCTGCAAGATTATTTCATAAGATCTTAATATAAAACATGCATGATTGTTTCATAAGATATGAATATAGAGTTGCATGATTGTTTCATAAGATATGAATATAGAGTTGCATGATTGATTCATGAGATATGAATGTTGGGATGCATGATTGTTCATAAAGATGTGAATATAGAGTTGCATGATTATTCATGATATATGAATGATGGGATGCATGATTTTTTAATTATCGTATGCTTTTATAAAATTAGATTTTGTTTTATTACAATCTGTATTCCTGGGATCAGGAATGATGTTATGGTATGAGCATGATTAAAAACACATGTTACAATATTTCTATTTATTGGTAAATAGAAAACTCATCTTGAGAAGAATAAGGAGTTGCATAAATCTTCATGAGATCTAAATATAAAACCGATATAGACTCTACAAAACATTACATGAATGGGCTTATGTCGAAACGTTGATTTAATGTGTACATAACTATATGGACAACTACAAATACATTGAAGTGTTTGTGTGATTAAAATTCATGAGATATGGTTATACTAAAACAATGGTTAAAATGTTTTGCATGTCAGTATCTGTTGTTTTTCATTTTACTGAAATGATTGGATTATGTAAGGTTGCTAATAACTTGATTAAATTTGGCTTGTAGGGAAAAACTATATTCACTGACCTACAAGTAAAAATGGCATGTATTGAATGAAGGGTAATTATGATTGTTGATCCTAAAAGAGAGAGGGATGTTGTGAAGTGATCTAGGAGGATAGTCTTATATTCAATCAAAATTAAATTCTTCAAAATGTAAAATAAATATTACAGGGTGGAAGAGCTCGTCAAGAGATTTTCGGCAATGCTTGTTTCGTGTGAAACGGCCTCCAGATGAAAAAGTTGTCAACATTTGAAGTTTCATCAAGGATGGTTAAAAGGGGTAAAAAAAATGGTCTAAAAGGTTTAAAAAATGTTCTATATGGTTAATAGAACCCAAGACCTCCATAACCCACCAAAGACTTCGCATAGCTCTTCTATCCAATAACCCCACCAGTATTACTTAATAAGCATATGGCAGAAGTTTTATTTAATTTTGAAATTGGTTTTAGTTTGAAAAGGGGGGAGGTCGAGGGCTAAGCCCTCAACCCCATATACCAACATTGAGGTTTATGTTATAACTTATACCAAGTCTTAAACCATATCACAACACTATATTATATGCCACAACCATAGTGCACGTAACAACCATACAATATATCAAGCCACAGTTTCAAACAACCATAGTTCGCCAATACACATGTTAACAAGACCATGTAATGGGGAGAATTTTTTGGGCTTGAACCCGCGACCTCCTCCCCAACTGCCAACAACTTCAAACAATGTGCCACTGATGCCCACTATTTAGAGATGTGGCATATTTTGCTTAAGCATTTGTCGATGCATTCAGGGGGGAATGGGTGCATGTACTTCTGAACCACCCCCCAACATCGCCCAAAACCACTATAAAACCATGGTTTCTGCACATTTTTTGAGATGGTGAATAGATTTAACTGTACATAGTTTGAGGTGGTATTGGCATGCTTCTCGAGGTGTATTTGCATGCATTCCAAGGTGGTTTCACATGCATCCCAAGACAATATTAGTACACTTCCCAAGGTATTTTTCTACATGGATCTCGAGGTTCTTATAGCCATTAATGGGAATGATTCCCAAGATGTGGATACATACACTTTTGCACATTTGCAGGTAGAGGGTGTTCTCGATTTGCGTGCTAGAGGAGGCCTCAAGAAAACATGGTCGAGTTTATACTCTTTTTTATCGAAATTTCGAGAGGAATGATGTGGTGCATTATGTTTTTGAGTCTGACTGACAGAACTCAAAAGTTTTTCCAGAACACTCATTTTGTAAGCTTTTCAAGACTCAATAAGATTCGCATTCCGATTGGAAGTGGCTCGGAGACGTATCCCAAGAGGGGTGAACTTCGATATGAATTATTGTCTTCAAGTTTATGGTTTGCATATCTCTTTTATTTGCTTATATTATTGGTGTAAAGAATTAATATTACATATTTTAGGCATGTTTATGAGTAATTAACATATGAAATTACACATGCAATTTTTATGGTTAAAAGATCCTGAAGAATATGGAAGGTTGTTATTAACTTGATTGAATTTGGTTTGTAGTGAAAAACTATATGCCCTGACCTACAAGTAAAAATGGCATGCATTGAATGAAGAGTAATTATTATTGATAATCTTAAAAGAGAGAGGGATGTTGTGAAGCAAGAAGCTTCTAGTAGTAGATCGAGAGGTTCCTATGTATTAGGAATAACTTAGCATAGAAGCTTTAATCCTATTCTGAGAGATGTAAATACTCTTGAAGATAATTAAATTATTTTATTTGCATTCATGTGTCAAGAAAATATTCAGACATAGATGAGAATGAGTCTCTGTGATGGAGGACCCATATTATGATTCTCACATCCTGATGGTGAGAGGGAGTCTCTAGATTCGCTAGCTCCTGAAGAACCAATAAAACCAGTTGATGTATCTTCTATTAAGAGGAGATATGCATGATGCTCATTTCATAAGGAAGTTTAGAACTGTATTCAATAATATTGTAATGACTCTTATGATTAGTGGTGTGGCAATCACCAGACAAATATTTTCCTCGATTAAGGAAAATGTGCAATAAAAGATTCTGAAGAGTTTTAGGATGATGGACTATAAATCCATGGCCACACATATGAAGATAAATTTGAAAGTTTATAGTTATTATTTGGAAGATCTCAAGTCATTTGAGATGTATTTGGTTAGTCACGGGTCTCCGGATCTGTTATATACTTTGCAGTCTGTACATAAACATGTACAAAGCATGTGTTGTAGTACGTGCTTGGTACAAGTGTATGTGGACTCATATATGTCTTGGTCAAGAAATAGAGTTTCAAAGATATATGACATCTTAATAGTATAGTGATCGAGGAAATATCACATGTGTTTCTCTATATAGAGCATGTTGAAAGAAGTAAAGCTTTATGAGGTTTCTAGTCAATTATATAAGAGACATGGTACATATCCACATATGACCAGCATAGTCAACATTTTTACTAATCCTTTGTCCAAGACAAGTTTGGTATAGTACCTAAAAACTCCTCTAGTTGAAGAGGGACTATTGATGTGTCTTCACAGGCGGCAGTAGATAAATTCCTCACCAGTTAGTCATGGTACATGACTTAGGAAGCCGGGGGTTATGATACCTTGTGGAGAGAATCCACATGAGCAGAGGCATGGACAAAGTCTTAGAGACTGTTAATACTCAAGAAGAGTTATAGTCTGGGTTGTCATAGAATAGTTAAACCTCTCAGAGAGGTATTTGGGTCATGCAGTATAAAGAGAAGAATCACTGAGAGATTGATTAGGCCTTGAAGAACATCGCAAAGAACTTAAAGCTCACAGAAAACTTCTTCTGATAGTAGAAGATTCAAGAAGTCAACAAATGTTGAAGATTGAAAGCATACATGAGACTTTATTTATGCATCATATTACACATTTGTCGTATAATGTTTTATATGATGGATTTAAAATATATGGTTTCCCTTTTTTAGAAAGAATATTCTAAATTGGATCCAGGTGATGCTATTATGGGTAAGTAGTTGGTTGGTATTTGAGTATACTTGTTGTTTTTTTATGCTTATTACTAAGCATATTTTTTAGTACCTTTGAGGTACATTAGAATAGGATATTTATTGTATTTTGATACATGGAAGACCTAGTATATGATTGTGTTATCCATTTAATGTTTTAGCCTAAGATAAGCGATGTAAATTGTGGCTAATACTACAAAAGCTAAGTGTATTGCGGTTAGTACTACAGAAAGCAATTTGTATGTCAGAGAGTACTACAGAAGCAAATGTGTTTTGCAGATAGTACTACATGTTGAGGAGTAGTGTATCTTGGGAAGCTACCTACTAGGGTGAAATACTTAAGCCTATAGTTATTAGGTGTTAATAGTCAAGCTTCCTGAAAAACCCTATGTGTGTTATGATAAAACACATTGAGATGAATTTTTACGTCATCGGAGTCATGGTCATGTAAAATGAAATTTCAGTACTTAGTTACCGATGAGAAGATTGCAAATTTGTGGACAAGCCATTGTCAATGACGAAGTTGAGTTACTTCCGATATAAGCTTGGTATGGTAAGAAATTCCTGGTAAAGCAGAAAATGTCTCCCTCACTAAGAGGGAGTGTTATATGTATAGCATCATGAGTCATTCTTCATGAGACTTATGTTGTAT
The DNA here is from genome assembly GCA_001517045.1 of Pseudotsuga menziesii. NCBI lineage: Eukaryota > Viridiplantae > Streptophyta > Pinopsida > Pinales > Pinaceae > Pseudotsuga > Pseudotsuga menziesii. The sequence continues at coordinate 154,205 of LPNX011051721.1, forward strand.
CAAGTCTGTAACTTATGTTGTATTAAGTTCGGAAACCTCTTCATGAGACTCGTGTTGTATCAAGTACGGAACTTATGTTGTATTAAGTTCATCAACTAATGTTGTATTAAGTTAAGAGCTTATGTTGCTGTTGAGGTCATGAGAGATTCGTGTACTATTATCTTATGTTGTATTAATTTCAGGACCTTGTGTTGTATCAAGGTAAGATCTTTGTGTTGTATCAAGTCCGAAATTTATGTTGTATTAACTTCATGAGTCTTGTGTTGTATCAAGACTGGTATTGTGTTCTATCAAGGCCATTATACTTGTGTTGTATCAATTCATGAGGATATACTATGTGATGTATGACTAGTCATGGTCACTATGTGCTACAAGTCTCCTTTATGGATTATCTACCCCTAGAGTGATTTACTTTAGCATATGAATATATGACCTGGGGTAATGCATACGATCATAGGTAAGAACAATTCTTCTCAGTATAATATGTTATGATAGATGATTAAACATATACCATGCAGTAAGAGAAAGAGATAAGTGATAAAGAGATTATTAGGGAAAGATAATTTGAAGTGAACTCGATTTATAAAGCTTCAGTTAAATATGAATGCCTCAACCAGTTCTTTAGTTAAATCATCAGTTGAACTATTAATGATCAATATTCAATTAAGTAAAGAAGAGCTAAGTGTTCATCAATCAACAAGATTTAGTTAATAATGATTAACTATGAGATTAAAGAAATATGGAATAGTTAACTAAAGTGTTTACACTTTAGTTAGACTAAGAGAAGACACTTGAGTTAATCAAAGGATGACACTTCAGTTAAGTAAGTGTGTTGCATGCGACACTTGAGTTATTGCACTATGACACTTATGTTAGCCTGGTAACTAAGTGATCAGTATCCAGGTAGAGATTTAGTTCACTCCAATGCCAGTTAAATATCAGTTAATATCCATGATTAAAGTTATGGCACATTAGTTGTGCATGATGTAAATTCAAAGCATGGATTGATTATTCCATAAAGGCAATTCAAAATTGTAATGTACAAGTGGCTAATTATCATGCAACCATCACTAGGTTTTGTATGGAATTCATTATGACTTGTTATTAATGTGCTAGTCATATGGCAATTTCATTACAATTGTAACAGTGGATATTTCTTCTCTATTCCTCGGTATTCTCTTATCGAGCAAGTTTCTTATGTTGTAAAAGTCATTCGTTCCAATCTATCTATTATACTCTAAAGAATTGTTGGGTATTTCATCCTCTCTATTATGATATTTTTCCTCAGGGTACATCTTGTGTTGTGGATGAATTGTTGTGTGTGATCGAATTGTGAATTGTTACAGGTCCTCAGCATTTCATTGATAAAAGTTTTAAATTTCAAGAATATCCATTATTGCTCAAAACATTAACAAGTTGGCACTTTATGGTAAGGTGTTGAGTTGAGAATCCATGTAAGGATGAAATACTTTGAGTCCTAGTATCTGTACATTCTAGAAAAGGAATAGTGCAAATACCTCCCATATATTCTTGTGTTGTGATTTCTCTTGTCACGTATGGATAGAGATCGAAAGGATGGTAGGTAACAAAAATTTGTGACACAAAGAATCTATAAATTATTGTTTTCCGGATTGGTTTATGCGCCTAGAGATATGAAATGTTTTAGGTATGTTCCATCGATTGTGATTTGAAGCATTTGGATGGTATGGAATTCTTCTTTTTTTGTCAAAAAAATATATACCTCCATTCCAAGTTGCTTCTAGGGTTATGGCCACTTTGCAGGTTTACATGATCTCCCCTAAGACCAATGTGGTAGTATCCCCACCAATAGAGAGAGAGATGGCTTGTAGTTACTTCAATGGTGCTTGTCAAGGTTGAGAAGCAACCTAGGGCATTGGTTTAACCCTCCATTTATTTCATTCTCCTACAATCTCTTTTAAAGACGGTCTAGGGAAGGGTACCAATAATCTTGGTAAATTCAAAGATTTGTTTTAATTTCTGAAAAATAGTACTAGACATCAAGATGAATTAATTGCGGGTTTTTGGGGACTCCCTTTTGGTCATCGATGAGATGAAGGAATTTTTGCAGGTGAAAAATATATTTCTCCTACCTCTAACCCAAAGGATTAAGGAATGGTATCTCTTCAAAATTTCAACCTATTAGTTTCACACGTAAATATAGGGAGTTGAATGGAAAGGTTGATTTCCTTTCCAAAGAAGGTTTAAAGATTCCTGAAAATAAGTTATTGTGGGCCGAGGAAGTTGGAGGCCATCTAGTGGCTAATAGATCAAGATTCCTTTCTAATGTTTAAATGGATTTGACAGGAAGTTCAACTTATGCCATATTTGAGTATATTGTTCTTAGGGAACTTATTTTTTAGCACTTGGATGTTAAGATAGACAGTGGTTGTGGCTCTTTGTTTTTGTTTAACAAAGACTTTGGTGAAACTTTATGATTAACAACTAGTTATCGTTTTGTTTTTAATCAATTCCAAGGGCACCTGAGGATTGTATTTTTGGTTCATCTAAAATAAAATAAAAGTGTATATTTTTATTTTCCTAGGAAACAAAATATATTTGGGAATTCTTCCAAGGACACATTATACAAATATTAAATAAATGATATGATACGAAATCTATATCTTTACGACATCAAATAATATTTTAAGATGATTGTATCGGTTTATTGTTTTGGGATATTAAAATATGGAAGGAGTTATGATGTGATAAGTGGATAATTTCACATGTTTATCAATTTTATGTACTTGGATACCACCTTGTTCACAATGTCCATGCTTAATGACTTTCACATGTCTTTAATTGATTGTTATCCTCATTTTTTCTTAACAAGACTTTTTTCCCAATTAATTATCTTTGGGAAAACCCACAAGCATTTCCCTTCATTTTGAGGATGGTATCTAAGGTAAACCCTATATTCTTGAAGGAAAAAGACCAAGTCAACAACATGGCTCGAAGTCGTTACAACAATATACTCATTATGAGCTCAACATGTTAGTTACGGGAATAGAACCTGGGTGGGGAGGATGATACTCCATCCCACAACCATTCGAGCTAGACCCAATTGACAAAGACAAGCCTATATATGTCCCTCACATATATTTCAGCTTATCATGTATCATAAAGGAATGTAAGAGTACTATTCATGTTTTTCATTATGTCTCACATATTCTAGTTTATTGTTGAGCTCTATGTTACTAGTATTTTTTGCATTCACTATTAAGTTTCATCACCACTTTAGGTGTGGGTTTTGGTTTTTGTTAGGTTTGTGTGAAATTATGTAATGAGAATGCATGACAATGTGGCAAATGCACTATTTTTAACTATGTCGGTGAATGACTTTTGTTTTTTGTTGATTTTGTGTGAAATTATGTAAGGAGAAGGAAGTGTGGTAAGTGCACTATTTTTAACTATGTTGGTGAATATATAGGGGGTAGGGAACAATTGAAATTGTAGGTAGAAAGCTTGTCTACCATGACGTAGGAAAAAATTCACTTATTGATTAAGTGTACCATGGTTTGATGATATGGTGGAGGTGTTTCATGACCACTACCAAGGTTTAAATCCCTCATAAACATATTCAAGCCTTGTGGGTCATATTTCCTATGCAATAAGTTTTTCTTAACTCAATAGTCAACTTGTTTCTTGTAGATGGAGCCAAGTTCAAGTCCTTTAAAATTTTGGAAAAATATTTCCCCTTAGTTACAACATATCAAACAAAGTGCTTTAGAACATGGAGAATGTTGAGCATTCCTGTTGTAAGAAGACTAAAAGTTATTGTAATACTTCAACCATAAAGACTCACTCACTACATTGTTAATCTGGAAGCATAAAATTATTATTATTATTATTATTATGTCCAACAAAATATATATATATATATATATTATGTCCAACAAAACCATGTTATAAATTATGGTAATAGCCTTTCCTTAAACTATGAGAAGGGTTACCATTCTACTATTTATTCCACTTTAATGTTGCAATATTTTTGTTGCTACATTTGTGAGTTTGTTTCCATTATGCTTATGATTATTGACCATGTTATAAATGTTGGTAATAGCCTTTCCTTAAACTATGAGAAGGGTCGCCATTCTACTATTTATTCCACTTTAATGTTGCAATATTTTTGTTGCTACATTTGTAAGTTTGTTGCCATTGTGCTTATGATTACTGTGAGTTTTCCCTTGTTGCATATCGGCCCTTAACTTAGGGGTGTAGTGTTTTGGACTCCTCTAATTGAGAGGATTATTCATATATATGTGATTGGTGTATTCTAGGAGGATGAGCATCTCTTTCTTTATTAAAAATTTGGTAGTTACTAATTAATTGCAATATTAGTTTAAAATTATTACAAAATAGATAACCAATTTGTAAGTTAAATCATATTATAAAGAATATTTTCAAATATTCCCTAAAAATACTTCAAATATAAGGAATTCTTAGAAAATTGGTGTCCAAATGTATATTTTGGAAACAAAATTTTGAAAAGCATCAATATTTTTAGGGTTTTAGGAAACTTCTTACGTTGTCCTTTAAACTTAGAAATATGGGATTTCTTGAGTTATAAAAAAAAATCAATTGTTATATGAATTTTTTAATTTTTAAAAATTTGTTTAGGAAACACAGAAAATAAAAGATTAAAAAAAATAAAAGTTACAACTTCATCCTCACCCATCGCCCTCCCAAACAAAATCAATTATTTGTTGGAAATGTGTTTTGTCTCCAAAAATAAATTAATTAATTAATTTTAAATAATTCATTTCTATAAGAGGGTAATTGTTTAAAACTTTAAACAAAGATATTGGTATTTCCATTATATAGTTATTTTTCAACTTTTATTTTGACGTGTTCAACAATTATGGATACTTTTAAGGTGGGGGCTTTTACTAACCTCGCACGCATGTTTCATTGTTGTGTAAAGTTATCACGGGAAACAAGTGCAAGGGGGATATTCCTATTGGATCTTGAAGGAAATAAAAAATTTATTTAAGAATGAAGAATGGGTCCGACAACAAACAAGTAGGCATAGAGGTATATTTTATTAATGGGATTAGAACTTATTATATCTTTCAAGATCACCAAGGTTTTGATCTTAGGAGCACTTATTATATCTTTCAAGATCACCAAGGTTTTGATCTTAGGCGACTCCGTCTTGGTGATATTTTAGGAATGGAAAAAGGTTCTTAATGATGAAATGGATATGTGAAGGATTTGATATAGAATCTTGTATTTGTTTCACCAGATTGGGGAAGTAAACATCATGCATATATGTAGGCACAACATCTCAAACACGAGTAGGATAGCCAATAATGCAACTATCCTTGGGAGAGGTTTTTTAGTTCAAAATTGGAGCCATTCACAATGTCGATGTCTCCCCTAAAAACTTTAGAACCACGTCTCACTTCATTGAATTCAATATTTAATCCATATAGTTGGAATACAAACCACCCATCCCATCTTCAGTGAGCTAGGCATGCGACATAAGGTGCGTTTACTCCCCTATATGGGAGGCCCTTCTCGCAACGTTCCCTTCTTAGTTTACTCGACTCTCTCTCTTTGTTTTATGGAACTATGGTAGTGTTATATATATGCTTGTGGGATATCTTTGAGAAGGGATACTTGTACAACAGTTGTGCATGGTGGAGATATCACTATGGGATCAAGAGATTATTGTCAGATATTGAAACATTAGGATCCCTAGTGCATGTTTACATGTATCTCTTTGAAATATTACTCTGATTTGATATTTACACGAGCTCGTTGTTCAATAGGGAGGTCTGATCTTTTTGCTTTTTAGGTTTTCCCTACAATTATATTTGGGAATTCATCGAAGGAATTGGGGACTTTGAACTACATGGAGGGATTTGGTTGGAGTTTTGTGTTGGAGACATTTACCCACCATGCACACTTAATTTGGTCAATTTGGCCTTGTTAAACCACTATCCTAAGTTTTATTGACTTAATTGGCATTAGAGGAGCACTGTATGACATCAGCATGAGCACACCCACTCCTACCTTCAGTCAAGGAGGCCAACTAAGCCTTCTCCTTCATTTGGGGAGGCTAACTGGAGCACTTCGGGGGTGATCTGAGTGTCATAAATGCACCTAATTGCTAACTTATGGTTACAATCAGTTAAGCTCAGTGGTGGAGGCGCCTCCATTCATTATATTGATTATTTTATTAATATTTAATGAATTGGATTCAACAGGGGCACCTTCAACCACCTCTGATGGCCAGTTTGACTTCAGTTAACCTCATCGGGGTTCATTGGAGTTAATGATGCGCTACCACTTGTTGGTCAGCATGCAGTGACATGTGTCTGAGCTACTTTCAGTTAGACTCGGTCATTCATTGCACTCTGACTTTAGTTAGGACTCAGTTGAGTCAACAGGACTTGGTCAGTTGGTTAACTAGTGTGTTTACTGTGGCTTACAGTCAGTTAAGCTACACCCACTCATTCAATTCGAATGAAATCCTTGGGAATTCGAATTGTCTTAGCATTCATGCACCTTGCATGACCATTGTATTGTATTATTCATTATTCATTGATTATACAAAGCTGCAACATTCTATTGTAGTGCCATTTTCCCAATTTTATGCATATTTGTCTATATTCTTTATGAGACTGTGTTTTCAATTCCTAGACCACTATGACAAATTAACATGGTATCAGAGCAGAGGTCTCAAGTTCAATTCCCCTGAGCCATGCCGGAGGCGGGGTGTTGGTACCTCCACATGGTTTAACTGTCGCACCTCTGGGGATATAAAAACAAGTGGACTAACCGCCACTCCTAGTGATTGGTCCTTGTGATGGGTTTCAAATGTTCACCGTGACATATGCAGGTTTTGGTGTAATGGAAAACCTTTCATGGTATTAGAGCTCAAAGCGGGATGAAGCTCAGATCTCTCAAATACATGGTTTTTGACAGATCTTGCATGAAAAATTGAGCAAAAGCTCAAAATTCCAGCATTGCACCAGAAGCCAAGCCTTACCACTTAATACCCCAAGTAAAGGAATTGTTGATCAAGCTTGCTTGATCAACTATGCTAGGTGTGATGAAAGCCTAAAATGTGCAGGTTGTCTAACCTTACGGTGCCCCTTTTGTTGTGATTTGTAGGTTTTACAAGTGAAACCATTCACTCCAGCAGTTTGAAATGGCTTCTTCCATAGAACTCTTGAATCCATTCAATTTCCATTCATGGAAAGGAGATATGAAGATCCAGCTACGTGCCAGAGGACTCTATAGGGTCACTATGGACACTGAAGAAGATCCTACTCATGTAATAGACAAAGCTATATTCTTGAACAAGAAAGATGAAGCATTCAGATTCTTGTGCCGCCTCTCTATTTCCCGAGATCTTCTTTTCCATCTCTCGAGATTGAAGACTCCAAAGGAAATTTGGGACAAATTGGAAACCCTGTATGGAAAGTAGGATGATTTGAGAGTATACCAACTTGAAAATGAGTTGATGTCTCTCCAACCTTCCAATTTCGAGACCTTGAATTATTTTTTCACAAAGTTTAAGCACATTGTCTTACTGTTGAAGCAGTGTAAGGTGGAGAACAAGGATGATCATCTCATCCTCACCATTCTCTCCAAACTTGGATTTGATTATTCAGTGTTTGTCTCTACATTCCGTGCCAGGAAGCTCACAATCCCTGGATGGAAGATGCCCTCTCTCAATGCCTTCATTGAGTCCCTAACAAGTGAACATGATAAGCTTGTCCAGATAGGGATCATCAGATCCTCCCATGATCAAGCCCTCTATGTCTCGAGGCCCAAATATCTGAAAGGTAAAGGAAAGCAGTAGAAGAACCCAAAAACCAAATTCAAAGCTCCTAATCCTAAAGTTGAAAACTAGCAGCATGAAGAGCCTTTCAGCTCAAAGAAGAACAAAGGCAAAGGGCATCAGGCGAAGGAAAAATTCAAGTGTTCATACTGCGGGAAGGGATTCCACCCTAAACATGCCTGCATGAAAAAGAAACTTGATGAAGCTACTTCTCTTCTTAAGAAAAATCACATCAATATTTCGGAAAGCTTTCGAAGGAGAGATCAGCAAGATCGGGAACCACAACATGAAAGAGGTCATGCCCTCATGGAAAGCACTTCGAAGTCCAAAGCACTCTTGATAGATTCTGGAGCTTCAAACCACATGATGGCTAAAAGAGACTTCTTCTCATCTTTGGAGACCGGCAAATCCATTCCCATCCACATGGGAGATGACTCCACAATCATATCCGAACGACAAGGTACTGTAGATCTTGAGCATGGTTATTTTTCCAATGTTTTGTATGTACCATCTCTTGCATCAAACCTCCTAAGTGTTTATCAAATGACACATATGAGAGTGCCCAAGAGAGTCTCCTTCATCCCGGATGATGTAGAGATCACAGAACTTGCATCCGGAAAACTTGTAGGAAAAGGCCTTGCAAACCATCATGCAAAATCCTATTATTTCTCTCATTTTGTGGCAGATGCAAAGCCCACCGCATTGTTGACTCATGGAAATGAAGTTAGTAGACTATGGAATTAGAGGTTCGTCCATCTGAACTTCAAATACTTGCAGCAATTACAGAATAATTCTATGGTTGAAGGCCTCCAGGTCATAAAAGCTACCACTGGAATTTGCAAGGGTTGTGTTGTTGGAAAGCACCCTAAGCATAAGTTCAGTCGGGGGAAGGCAAGCCGAGCATCATGCATCTTGGGACTGATACATTCTAATATCAGTGGTCCCATGCCTATCACATCCATGAATGGATCAAGGTACATTCTAACTTTCATTGATGACTTTCCAGATACACATGGGTCTTTTTTATCACAAAGAAGTCGGAAGTCTTGGAAAAAATCACTGAATTGAAGGCCTTTATTGAGAATGCATCTGGCCAAAATATCAAGATCTTGATATCTAATAATGGTATGGAGTATGTCAATAATGAGTTGCTTCATATATGTTCTCAAAGTGGTATTCATATCCAGCATTCAGTCCCCTACACTCCCCAGTAGAACGGTGTAGCGGAGAGGAAGAATCGGTCTCTCAAGGAGATGACCACCTGTATGTTGGAGTCAAAGAAGTTGGCTGCAAATTTGTGGGAAAAAGCCATGCATGCTACAGCATATATTCATAACAAAGTGCCACACTCATCTATGAAAGGGAAGACCCCTTTCGAAGCATATTTCAGACACAATTCGGATGTGTCGAATCTGAGGGTGTTTGGGTCCACTGCATGGGCCCAAATTCCGCTTGATAAAAGGAGGACTTTGCAACCGCAATGCATAGAATGTCTATTTATTGGATATCCTGATGAATTTAAAGGTTTCAAGCTGCTGGATATCAAAACAAAACAGATCATCATTGAAATAAGTGTCAAGTTCGATGAGCCTCTTCAAGAGGTAGAACTAGTGAAGGAGAAAACTGCTGAATTTCCTTCCTATTCTATTGAATATCTGGATGATATAATTGGGGGTGATGACCCTGATTTGGATCCTCTGATTTCTGATATTAGTGAACAGCAAACATCATATTTTGAATCAGAACCTAAAGTACAAAATCATCTCCCAACTTGGGCCCGACAGACACTCTCCCACACAGGTGATGACATTGGAAATCCGGATGATCCAAGGAGAACCTGGTCCGATTTCCGAACAGCAGGTATTGCGCTCTCTTGTCTTGATTATTTGCTGTCCAAATATTGTTATTTGATGATAATTTCAGACCCTAAGTCTTACTACCATGCTCGGAAGGATCCGATATGGCAAGTTTCCATGGATGAAGAGATGAATTCTCTTGAAAAAAACACTACTTGGGAGCTAGTTTCTCTTCCTCCGGGGAGGAAATTGGTTTAATGCAAGTGGGTTTTTTGGGATAATGTTGCTGCTGATGGAAGCACCTAAAAATACAAGGAAAGGCTGGTGGAAAAAAATTTCTCCCAGGTCCAGGGTGTGGACTACCATGATACTTTTACATCGGTTGCAAAAATGGACTCCATCCACCTAGTTTTGGCAATTTCTGCATCTAAGCACTGGGAAGTGCATCATATGGATGTTAAGTCTGCCTTTCTGCATGGAGATATTCATGAGGAGATATACATGAAGCAGCCTAAGGACTACATTTCTGATCCATATTTGGTTTGCAAGCTAAAGAAGTCACTATACGAGTTAAAACAGGCCCCAAGAGAGTGGTATTCCAAGATGGATGCCTTCCTTCTCTCGCAAAACTTCCAAAGGTGTAAATCAGATCCAAATGTGTATATACAGCAATCTGATGGTCATTTGATTATTATTTTTTTATATGTTGATGACTTAATGATTACATGTAGCACAGTTACTTCTATTTCAGTCATCAAAACTGCTCTCCACAATGCATTTGAAATGAGCGATTTGGGGCTCTTGAAGCAATTTTTGGGGCTCGAAATTGAGCAAAATTATGATGGGATAATGGTCACTCAGTCCAAATACATGTCAGACCTGTTATTCAAGTTTAACATGGATGAATGTAGGGCTGCTCCATTCCCTTTCCTTTCAGGGATCAACCTTGAAGAAGGAAAAAGCACACCTCCCATGGACTGCACTATTTATCGACAACTCATAGGTAGCTTTCTCTACTTGACTCATTCTCAACCTAATATCTATTATGCCCTGAATGTTGTGTCAATATACATGAATCAGCCTCATGATATTAATTTGAAGGCAGCCAAGAGGATCCTCCAGTATATTCAGGGAACCAGGACCTACGGCATTCACTATGCTGCAGACTCCGAGCTAGAGCTGGTTGGTTACATAGATCCCGATTGGGAGGGTGATTCTATTGATCGGAATTCTACTTATGGATATGTCTTAATGTTTGGTGGTGGCCTAATTTTTTGGTCTAGCAAAAATCAAGCCGCCATAGCATTGTCTTCAGCAGAGGCAGAGTACCGAGGAGCGGTGAATGCTTGCATCCAAGCTGTTTGGGTGCAAGGCATTCTTTCAAAGTTTGATCTTGGTAGTAATTTGTCCACTGTCCTCTTTTGTGACAATCAAAGTGATATTAAGATATCCACATATCCAGTTACCAGGAAGAGGACCAAGCATGTAGAGATACACATGCACTACATCAGAGAGTTAGTGCATGACAGGACCATCATTCTGCAATACTGTCTGACTATTGAGCATATTGCAGACATCTTCACCAAGATATTTTCAGAAAAGAATTTCACTTACATCCGTTCATTGTTGGGGATGAGTTCATGAGGGTGTTCAGACTACTTTCAGTGTTCATCTTGAGGGGGGGGGTTCCCACTGGGTTTTCCCTCTTTTCCTTCACTTAGATTTATTTTTTAGCATTGTTTGAGTTACATTATTGTACAGGGTGAACTATGGCATTAGTTACTGGGGCCCTAGCATTTCATGCACTTTATGTTTCTACTTCTCATGAGTATAGATTAAGGGGGGTGTTGGAGACATTTACCCACTATGCACACTTAATTTGGTCAATTTGGCCTTGTTAAACCACTATCCTAAGTTTTATTAACTTAATTGGCATCAGATGAGCACTATATGACATCAACATGAGCACACCCACGCCTACCTTCAGTCAAGGAGGCCAACTAAGCATTCTCCTTCAGTCAAGGAGGCCAACTAAGCATTCTCCTTCATTTGGGGAGGCTAACAGGAGCACTCCGGGGGTGACCTGAGTATCATAAATGCACCTAATTGCTAACTGATGGTTACAATCAGTTAAGCTCAGTGGTGAAGGTGCCTCCATTCATTATATTGATTATTTTATTAAAATTTAATGAGCTGGAGTCAACAGGGGCACCTCCAACCACCTCTGATCGCCAGTTTGACTTCAGTTAACCTCATCGGGGTTCATTGGAGTTAATGATGCGCTACCACTTGTTGGTTGGCATGCATTGACATGTGTCTGAGCTACTTTCAGTTAGAATCGGTCATTCATTGCACTCTGACTTCAGTTAGGACTCAGTTGAGTCAACATGACTTGATCAGTTGGGTAACTAGTGTGTTTACTATGGCTTACAGTCAGTTAAGCTACACCCACTCATTCAATTTGAATGACCTCCTTGGGAATTCTAATTGTCTTTCCATTCATGAACCTTGCATGACCATTGTATTGTATTATTCATTATTCATTGATTATACAGAGCTGCAACATTCTATTGCAACACCATTTTGCCAATTTTATGCATATTTGTCTATATTCTTTGTGAGACTGTGTTTTCAATTCCTAGACCACTATGAAAAATTAACATTTTGAACTTGGGGAGATTCAAAGCGCCATGAGGGACCTACAATTATGATGTGTATACTCAATTCTTAGCTAGAAGAGGTTATTACAGCCATGGAACTTATTTCCTATCATGTAGTGCAACTAGATACTAGATTCGACGATTAAGAATGCAAAGTTCGGGAGCAACATGGCTAGTTAGATCAAAGGCTAACTTTAGCCTCTGAATCAAACTAGGAGATGCCTATGGGGGGTTAAACACAAAACATCCCATTCTAGGATTCTAATTCAATGGAAAGAGACTTTATTGAGCATCCAACTATGTTTCTCGATGATAATTTAAGTTCACATGGGCAGCATAAACGCAATCAAAACATGGAGGAAGCTATCAATAGGCAAGGCCCCTCTTAATTCTCCAATTTATGTTCTTTATTTGAAATCTTGTTAAGGTATTTTGTGAAAGTTTCCAGTTTTAAGTACTCTATTAGATATGTTAGAGGTATTATAAATCTTACTCTAATTTGATATTTACATGAGCACTTTGTTCAATAGGGAGGTCTAATCTTTTTTTTTTTTTAAGTTTTTCCTACAATTATATTTAGGCACCCATTGAAGGAATTGGGGACTTTGAAGCACATGGCTGGCTTTGGTTGGAGTTTCAAACTTGGGGAGATTGAGAGTGCCATCAAGGACCTAGAATTATGATGTGTATACTTAATTCTTAGCTAGAAGAGGTTATTGAAACCATGGAATATATTTCCTATAATGTATTGCAACTAGAAACTAGATCCGATTATTAAGAAAGCGAAGTTCAGGAGCAACGGGGCTAGTTAGATTAAAGGCTAACTTTAGCCTCTGAATCATACTAGGAGAGTCTTATGGGGATTCAATCACAAAACATCCCATTTGAGGATTCCAATTCAATGGAAGGGGACTTTATTCAACATCCAACTATTTTTCTCATTAATAATTTAAGTTTACATGGGAAGCATAAAGGAAATCAAAACATGAAGGAAGCTATCAATGGGCAAGGCCCCTCTTAATTCTCCAATTTGTGTTCTTTATTTGAACTTTGTTAGGATAGTTTTTGAAAGTTTTTAGTTTTAATTACTCTATTAAATATGTCAGAGGTAAGCATACCAGGCTAATGGAGAATTTTGTAGCATAACTCTGATTGAACAAGATTAGTTTTGTAATATGGAACAATTTGTATTCTCAGTTATAATTTTCATCTTTTTAATGTATTTTTTTTTAAACAAAAACTAAAAGAGGTTTTTTATTAAATATATAGAATCAATGAGTGAAATGTTACAATATTTCATCTCGTGACTTTATCAAAAGGCTCCTATTCTCCATATATTTTTTCCTACCCTACTTCCTTCTTTATACAAAATTTCCAACAGGTTGCCAATAGTTTTCTTTCCTGCTACAACATTCTGATAGCTATAGATCCTGACATATTGGTTACATAATAGGATGAAAAAATGCATATCTATCGACAAGGAAAGAAAAACAGTAAAAAAAAAAAAATTTATAACTTTCATTCATGTCCCAACCAATCTTGCATCGGTTGGACAACTAAGTATTCCTCCAAAGGTCATGCATCTTCCTCTGAGAATATTAGTCCATGAATTTCTTGAATTAGCCTTTTCAAATCCCTCACTTCCTTCTTAATTTCTTCCATAAGGCTGAGGTGTTCCCTTAGGTTTTCGTCAATGTCATATATTCTAGACTCTATGCATCCAATTATAGTGTTGTTGTACTACTCTACATCTATCAATTTGGAGATTCTTTGGTGAACTCCTCCTACACCTTCGTGGAAAAACCTCATGACTTTCTTGAAGTCCTCAAATAACCACTTAATGTTGGTGTAATCGCTTTCCATGATGACATATCCACTTTCCTTTCTTTGCTTATGAGCTGTAGTCCTTGGGTGTTGCTAACATAATCAATATAATCCCACTCTGGGAAGCCAAAAAATTGTATAGGTTCGTCACTACCTCAAGATATGGCCGCGAAGGAGAAGACATTTCGAGAAAGCACTAAATCAGAGATAATTTCACTTGGGGCATCGCTTGGCTCTAAATCAAAGTGAGAAGAACCGTCACAATCTTGGTAAGGTGAGCTTCAATATCCCGACCTTTCATACCACTTTCATTGATTGCACTTGATCATCCATGTACCATTTATAGAGGAGATGGGACTACTCCAGGTCTATGCTTAAAGGATTCATAAATAATCCTCCCACCCTTCTTAACTAGACTACCAACAAGTGCTATCTGGCATGGGCTCATGTGCCACGCATCCTAGACCACATGGATGCAGTGAAGGGGATGGAAAGGAGACACCATCCCCATTAAGGAAGACATCCTTATATATTGAATAACCATATATTTGATGTTTATTCTTCCTTTCCTAATGAGATTGTTCTTTCCATGATTATAACATTTTATAGACATTGTCGTGGGATCCTATTTTTATATGGGGGGTTGTTGTCCACAACTATCATTCCCGACTCAAGTCGAGCTCCTTAATTGGCTAGATAGTTGGCATATTCATTATTTTCTCTCTTTACACATCAATAAAAAATGGAATTACGAAGTGGAGTATTCAAAACTCTCTTTTGAAATCCACCAAGATTCACCACAGTTTCTTCTTGAGTTTTTCTCATGTTTTAAATGACCATTATTGAATCTCCTACTACTAAAAGGTTTGAAACATTGATTTTTTAGACTAATTCCAGTCCTTAAAACAAATTCATCCACTCTTCCTCATTGTTTTTATTCCTTCCCAACCCCCATGCAAAGGTCCTAACAACGTTTCCTATTGGATCAAAAATTATCCCTCCCGCACCTACCACCCTGTGGTTTCCTTTCGAGGAACCATCAAAGAAGATAGAAAATATTGCCTGTTTTTCCAACCATTCCTTAAAAGATGACTTCCCCAAATGGATTTCCCAATCTTGAGAAGTAGAGCCTAGACTATGCTTGGATTGAAGAGAGCTCGAACTGAGAAAGTTCTCGATCCATTTTCTTTCTGTAGTGTAGAGAAGCTCATCAAGGGTAGAGATATTTTTTTTTAATTGAATACCTTCATCTAGGAGATTACCATATTTAACCACATATATACTAGGCTATGAACTTTTCTCCTCGAATATGGCCCTATTGCGAGCAATCACACCTGCTAGCATAAATTTTTTAGGAGGGCCTTCCAAACTTTTTCAAGGGTGGTATTTTTGTCCAGTGTTCCAGTGTAGAAATATTTCCATCTTCTGAAAATATCTAATATATTTTCAATAAGGTGAGCAAAGGAGTGGAGATCTTCCAAGAGGATGACCCAGACATTCTGAGTGAAGTTACTTTCAAAGAAAAGATGCTGAATAGATTCCGATGAATTCCTGCACAAAGAACATCAAGAAGGCCATGTTATTCCTCTTCTTTTTAGATTTTCAACTGTAAGGATTTGATTTTACGCTAGTAGCTAATTAAAGGAATTTATCTTGGGAAATCTGTCTAGAATCCATGTATTTATCCACATTTTGGAAAAGGGAAGTTGATTAGTATTATCCAATAAATTTGTGTGTCTGTCTTTAACCTTGTACTTTCCCTTATCTCCCCGTCCCCTTTGGTATTTTTCCCTTCTATGAAGGGGGTCGCAGTCTTCAAGGGAATATAGAACTTGATTGAATGCCTAAACTAAATTGACTTGAATTTCAATAGGATTCCACTCTTTTCGGGCAGCATTATCCATCCAAGTAGACATATCATATAAGGAACAAAATCTATTGTCGATAAGCCAACCCTTGATTTCTTCCAGCTTAGGGATGGAACCAAGAGGGAGCTTGCTTTGAATACTATCGGGTCATATATTTATTTTCTTTCCATTGCCTGAAATCCAATAAAGTTGATTTTTTACTAGATTTGTTGCTAACTTGCACATATTCCAGATATTAGTTCCTTCTCCTTTCAAGTCTGAATCTATACATCGGAGTCGAAGTTTCTTAATATGATTTTTCTGATAATATCCTTCAACCACTCCTTTCCTCTTATAACTAATATCCACAGAATTTTTCCTCCCACTGCAATGTTCATGAACCTTAGTTCCTGAATATCCATACCTCCATTTTCTTTTCCTCCCCTAATTATTTCCCACTTAACTAAGTGATTTTTTTGTGTGGAGATCCCCCCCCCCCTTTCCATAGAAATATTCTTAACTCCTTGCAAATTTTATTCATAACACCTGCAGGGGCTAGTAGGATAGAACAAGCAAAGATAGGAAGAGATGAGAGAAAATATTTAAGAAGGGTGGTTTTACCTACTATATTTAGCCACTTGATTCCCCATGATTCGAATTTGCTCTTGATTTTCTAAATTATTGCATCCCAGTTAGTTGATCTCAGCCCTTTCATAGAGATGGGAACCCCAAGATACTTAAAGGAAGACCAGTTCAGTTACACCTTGTACCCGAAGATCTTGGAGATAGCATCCAGTATGCAACTTGGACAGTTCCATCAAAACATGTTGCATTTCTTTTCATTGACACAACCTACAGAAGCATCAAAAAATAGGTCAAGGCTCCCTTTAAACTTCCTTTCCACCTATTCTAATGTGCTACCTAGCAGAATGGTGTCATCTGTGAATTGTGCATGGTTAATTAGTTGTACCCCACTAGAGAAGGTGATTCTAGGGATTCCATTATTTAATTGGGCGTTCAAATTTCTACTTAGATATTTTGCAACCAACGGGTATAAGAAGGGGGAAAGTGTGAATCCTTTCCTTAAACCTCTAGTGGCGTTGAAGAAGGGGGCATGCCTTCCATTTACCAAGGGAGCGATCTAGGGATGGCCAATGTAGGGTTTGATCTAGTTAATGAAGGAACTTTCAAATCCAAACTTCTCCATAATTCTGAATAGAAACTAACTCCTTAACCTATCCAAAGGAATTTGTTAAATCCAACTTAATTGCCATTCCTAGGTCCTTTCTATTCAAACTTGAATGGGTTTCCTCCTACATTATGATGATATTATCTAGGACTTGTATGTCTGTAATGAATCCTCCTTGGTTTGTTGAAATCAACCTTGGAAGTATTTTCTTCATTCTTTGTGAGAGGATCATGGTGAGGATTTTATAGGAAGCATTACAAAGGGAAATAGGCATGAATCTGCTCAGATAGGTGGGACGGTTTTCTTTAGTGATAAGGGCAATAAAGGAGGATTTAGTTGCTCCTCCAATTCATTCCCTTCCTATAATCCAATATATCATTATACGGAAGATCTCTCTTGATGATGCTCCAACATCTTATGTAAAATATTATCGGGAATCCATCAAGTCCAGGAGATTTCTCTGGGTGGAGGGACTAGATGGAAGAATAAATTTATTCTTCTAACATAGGTCTACTTAAAAATTCATTTTCCTCATCGGTGATTAGCTCTAGGATTATTTCAAATATTTCCCTAATTGTTTGGGGATATGAATGTCCCCCCTCCATGAATATATATTTGGAATAACAATGGGCCTCCTTTCTAGTATCCTCGTGATTAGAGAGATAATTCCCATTATCATCTTTGATCTCCAAGATGGTGTTTCTCCTTTTTCGTTCCTTACATTGGATATGAAATAACTTAGTGTTTCTATATCCAACTTGCAGCTAGAAACTTCTTGACCTTAATCTCCCTTCCTCTTCCTCTTTTATGATTTTCTTTTGCACTGCTCAATCCAACTCCCTCTCTTTTTGTATGATTTCTTCTGTGATTGACTTCTCTTCCATCTCTTTTTTCTAGACGTCTAATTCTTTTTTAGCTCACTTCTTTTCTATGCTTGGATTTGTGTAGGAGGTCTTGACCCATTCTTTGAGTGATATCTCAACTTTCCTTAGTTTGGTTTCCCATATAAAGCTCGAAGATCCATCGACATATCATTCCAATGCTCCATTTATCACCTCCGTGACTCGTTCTGACTTTAACCAAACTTAATTAAATCTATATCAAATGGGAACTTGGATTTCTATTTTCTTTAGAGATATAAATATAGGCTTATGATCCAAAACCGTCAAAGGTAAAATTTTAGGTGTAGGAATGATATCATCTATCATTAAAGATTTACTTACCAAAAAATGATCTAGCCTCGATGCAATATATCGTGGCCCGATATTTTTGTTGTTCAATGTATATTTTCCTTGCCTTGGCTTGATGTCCACTAAGTACAAACTATTTTGCAGATATTTCAGATCTTCCCCAAAAGGGTCTCTTGTTCTTGTACCTCTTCTATGCTCACTTGAGAAGACTATGGTGTTTAAATCTTGTGCCAAGATGCAATTCACCATTCTCCCAATTCCCCCCATTGAGTCCAAATATCTCCAGAACTCTTCTTTTTTGTTGTACATTGTGGGGCCATAAAAGTTCCATACCCTCACCATTTTGTTGTATCATATCTGGTCTGGTTCTTTGAATAACTAGCTATGGTGTTCCATTGATGAGATCATCCTAAATTGGTTGGATTCCCACCACATTTCTAGGCCTCTAGAAAGGCCTTGAGCACTGACTACGATTCCTTCTCCTTTTCTCCATATTTGACTCATATGCTGAGAACACACCTTGTTATCCATTTTTGTCTCCTATATTGAGATTATGGAGGTGTTTTCTTACCAAATAATATTCTTGATTTCTTCTAGCTTATGATTCCCTCCTAACCCTCTACAGTTCTAGGAGACCACTTTCATTATTTCTTGCTATTTTTTTGGGTTAGTTTTTCCTTCATTTTTTCCCATGTTCCTTGTGCATGATATCCTGATGCCATTGCTTTAAGATGATGTTCTAGACTAGTTTGCTTACCTGTCTCTTTTTATCTAACTATGTCGATTTCCCTATGGAGCCTATTTGGATTCCTCCCATTTTTTGAAGGAGGTTATGTCTCTTCTTATTTGTTGTCTGAGTTGTTCTCATGATATATTTTTTATCTAGACCTTGTCATCAAACCACCAAAGTTCAATGAATCCTCTGACCTTATCTCAATATAATATTGGGGGGGGGGGGGNTAGTATTGTCTCGTGATTATTCACTGAATTCTCTATAGTAAGGGTGATTGTCTCTTCATCCTTCTCCTCTTCTTCTACTAAGAAGGATTGGAACTTGTTGGAGTGCTCTGTTTCCTAAGATTTTGGGGGTTGCAAGATGGGTCCTGCCTTTATCCCTTTTGTTTTCACCTGATTACAGTCTTCCTATTGTTCTCCCTCTTATTCTTGTTATTTTTTCTTCGGTCATTGTCTAGCAAAATGGACATATTTGTGGAATACCTTGCACTTGAAAGGGATTTGCTCGTAATCAACTATCTAAAGGTCGTTCCATCCATCCATCAATATATTTATAGCTTTGGGTATCCCTTTATCTAAATATACCTCCAAAGATATTCTTGCATAGGAGAAGAGAGGGGGCCTTGGATCTTCCTTATCTATAGATATTTCCAACGTGAATCTAATAGATTTTATGTCTTCATTGCTCCAATAGTGGAAAGGAAGGTGTGGCAATTTAACCCATATTGGAACAACCAAAGGTATATCTTTTTTTGGGTTAAATAAGAGATCCCATTGGTTTAGATACATTCCCCTAAGTCCCATAAAATAAGGCCCATTCCTAATATTAAATCTTTGTCTTCTTTTTTTTCAAAGAGGAACAAAAGAATTCTTTCCCACAAAAATTTTGTTTAATGTTTCCTTGAATAATTGGTCTCCAGTTCTTGTTGAGCCAAGTTTTTATAGCCCGCGGGGAGGGCCATAGTCCAGTGAATTTCCCAACTAGTCCTCTTTTTTAATAGACTATTGAAATTGTGCTTTGAATCCATGGAGTTCAACTTCACCTCAGGAATTTCATACTTCTTCATGAACCTGCTTTCTTATGTGGTATTATTTACATGAGCGGGAGCTGCACAAAACAAGCGCATGAAACCATCATCCAGAGCGAACCTTCTCGCATCCCAATTTGGATCCAGGGGGACCCATCGAAGGATGCTAGAAAACCCTAGATGAATCGAATACTCTCAAACCCTAATCTCCATTGATATATCTGCAAAGTAGACATATGCATTAGCTTTTAAATATAAAAATCCTACCAATTTCAATTTAAAAAAAAAAGGTTATCAGAATATAATACTCTTAAAGTTATTGTTAATACCTTAGTAAAAACATGGGAACTCAAATGTGAAACTCATATGAATTCATCTGTGAGTAGGGATTTTTTCCTAACCACAACCCTTTCTTTGTTGCAATTCAAATTGATGAGGCTAAGAAACATGATGTCTTCCTTATGGAAGAGATTGGAGCCCTTGTTCACAACTTTAAAAAGAAGATTACAAACTTTCAAATCCTTGTTAACGAAGCATTAAATCAAGGAAAAATGTTCACTTGGTGAGGAAGCTATCCAATATCTCAAACGTAAAATTTACAACCCCTTCCCAACAAATCTCTTGGTTACAAGAAAATTTTCCCTAGTCGATAAGTTTATGGGTAAATGGACAAGTTATAAGGTTCTTGGAACATTGAATAATGTAATATTATATTCCTATAATGAGGGGATATTTAATTTTTGTATTTGCAGTGGAGGATACAATTTTTTCAGCTGAAAGAAGATCATGCCCTAATTCTTAAAAGTGGAGCTTATTCCCTAGGTGCTTGAGGGTTATAATTTAACCTTCAACCATTGGAGTTTAACCAAGATGAGAACCTCACTACATCAATTGTAAAATGAGTACATCACCTTCCACCCTCATTTGTTTCTTATGTTTTTGGATGACCCAAATTTTCAGTGAATTGGAAACAATGTTGACAAGTAGATATGTAGGTTCTCAAATTTGTACAAAAGTATATCAAAAGGAAACTCTTCATAAGGACATCGATTTAGTTGAACTTTGATGCAGGAGCATCCTTCTCTCCATTTAAATTCCAATTTAAATGTTGGATCACGCCTAGAAGGGGTCTTCAATTCTGAATTGATGGTCTTTGAACCATCACATTGTAAATAAACCTATGTTTTATTTGATTCTAGACAGATGGTGAGTCACTGAGAGGATTAGTGATTCATTAGGATCAATTGATGAGTCATTGTAACAAAGCCCTCGTCTAATGGTAGTGAGTAATAGGATAGGTTAGAGGATTTGTTGTAATTAGGATTAGTTAGCAGAAGATTAGGGATTATTGAGTGGATTATGGATCTGAACCAGAATGGTTCATGAATCTTGTTGTATATATATATATGTAAGTCTAGGAGGCAAATATAGAAAAGAAGAGGTAGATATAGACATATAGGAGAAGGAGAAGTAGCAAGAATAGAGTAAATATGGCTCAAGCAAGGCCATTTAAAGATGTATCGGGCCTAAGGAGATCAGAACGCAAGTTCTGAAACAGATTTGTATGTACAGTTTCAGCATGTGAATGAAAAATTCTAATTCGGCATAATTTTTGTGTGTCTAAATTCAATTATGTCTGAGCGTGTGACTTCATGAATTGAATGTTTGGTTAAATCCTGTGTTAATGAATGATAAGTCTGCGTGTGAATTCAAGGTTTCTGAAAATGAGTAAAATAGAGATCGACTGATCGATTCTCTAATTAATCGAAGGAAGAATTTGATTATTAAGACTTCATGAATGGATTTTATCTTGAATTAACCTTGTTTCAGGTTTGGGATCTGTAGATCGATCACTGCAAGGATCGATAATAATTAAGGTTTAAGTTTGCGCAGGTTTAATGGTCGAGATCGTCGTAGGAACATATCTACGGCTGAGGAAGAATTCTACAAATAGGAGTTGCACCCCAGATCCTCCTAAACCAATCGCCCAGGTAACTTAAGATCATACAGTGGAGATAGATCTTGGAGAAGATCAATGGTCGTAATTAAGTTCCATGACAAAGGGACGTAGATCCGCAAAGTAAAATGAAATTCCACACTTGATGAGAGATCAACGGCCAGAAAAAATTCCAGAAAAGATCTGACGGTTGAGGACAGATCTGCATCAGAATATGAATCGACGGTAAGGAAGGAAGCCGGATGAAATCAACGATTACAAAGAGTTGCGGAAAAGGAATTGCAGAAGTTCAAATTCTGGAAAAGTTGGATCAGAAATCCGCAATATGATTCCGGAAAGGAGTGTTGCGTCGCATATTTGCGGAAGTCAAAATTGAAATTTGGGAATTTCCACAACCCACATTCTGCATTGTGGAAAAGGTGAATGCGGAAATCCCGTTGTGAAAGAGAGCTTGTGGAAAGGGTGGTGCAGAAAAAGAAAATTGCAGAAAGTTGGAAGGTAAAATAGATAGTTGTGAAAACCCAAAAATGGAAGGATTAGGGTTGCAGAAGAAGGTTTAACACAGCAATTTGGCTGTCAGGAAGGGTTTAAAGTCCCTCCATGCTATGGATTTCATGTCTTTGATCTCATAGGTGGAAAAAGCATGCCACTAGGGTGGGGTTGCATCAGATTGGTATCAGAGAAGGACAAGGATTCTGTGTAAGAGGTAAATAAATTTCTGGTTTCAATTTATTTTGAAGTTAAAGACTAACAATTGTATTCAGAGGGTTAGTCAAGTGAGAGTATTCAGAATTGATTGCAGACAAAGGATGTGTGGTTAAATTTGATGATTAGTCACAGGACAATACATAATAAATCCTTTGGAAGGATATGATTTGACAGGTATAAGCATGGAGTTATGATGCATGGGAAGAGTATTGAGTCAAACTACTCTTGAGCAATTGAAGAAAGCAAAGGTACGGCATGTCTGCAAATTTTTATTGAATTTGAAGACTGATAGTTGTGAGGGTGTATGTTCAGTCTTGTGCAAGGGATCATAGCAGATATTGTGGAGGAGTATAGGCTCTGCAGTAGGAGAAATTGCAGACAGTGGCTATAATCCAGAAACAAGAAAGGAGAGTGCAGATGAAAAAGATCAAGAAGAAGATCTTTTGAAGATAACAGTGGAGATATTTTCATCCAACTGTACAAGTGGAAAGTCTAAAGGTATGGACTCATTGATATTTGTATTTAACTCTGGTTATATAGGAAATATTTCACGACAGCAAAGACCAGAGAACTTCTTGAGAAGAGGAAAGAGGAAGTAGTGGAAAAACCTGAGAAATCCAACAGAGGTTGGATTAAAGAGCACTAGTGCATGTTATCAAAAAAAGAGGAGTGGACATGCAAAATCCAATAAGAGCAAAGGATATGCTCAAAAAGTTCTAGAGGAGAAGAACCAGAGATACCAAAGGGACAAGCTCAAGGAGAGTTGGCTTGTTGAGGTATAGCAGAAAAGAATTGAGACTTGTTGAAGGTGAAGGATTAGTTACAATCCACAAGTGCATAGGATGAAGTTCACAAAAGAGAGGGAGATACAAACAATGACTATCGAAGTTCATTGCATGGGTTCAAAGGAAAGCCACAACAAAAGAAAGAAGAAAGAAAGTCAAGAAGAATGTAACAAGGAATTGCTAGAGTTACCAAAAGACATTTTGTGCTTTGAGAAGCATATGCAAGTTGCTGAAGAAGAAAACTAGAGGTATGGTTGGGTCATGAAAAGCGAGGTAAGATGGAATTCACTACAGGTGAAGCTACAACAAAAGATGTTTGCTGAATTGAAGAAAGAACTCAGAGAAGTTGAATCTGAGATGGAGGTTTCATATTGTGAACCTAAACAGGGTCCTTTGCTTGGAGAGGATGATGAAGCAGAAAAAGAAAGACCAATTGAGAGTCTCATAAATTCTGTAAAGAATATAGATAAAATTATGGAGGAGATGACTATGAGGCCGAATGAGACCTAAAGGTCTTATGTTTTTGAGACTAATGATTTGTTTGTGATTGCAGGTTTTGTTGCAAATGATGACCAGTACTTTGAAACTGTCTTAAAATTTGATGAAGTCAAATATGATGAAGATAGTCTCTCAAATGAAGAAAGGTCTAAAGTATTGCAGCAATAGGAACTCATTAATGAGTTGCTTAATGGAGGAACACGATCAGTTGAAGATGATCTAAAGATGAAGGAAGAAAAATAAATGTGCAAAGACATTTCTACAAGGCAAGATCAAAATTGTATTCTGGTGAAGGAGAGAGTTGAAGAGTGTATACATATTGTATATCAGACCATTGGAGAGATAGGTGATGGTGACAGATTGATGTTGTGTTCAAACCAACACAACGGGGGGATGCCATAGGAAATATCAGCAGGGACTTCAGAGTCTCATGTTTTTGAAACTGATTATTGGTGTATGACTACAGGTATTGAAGAACACTTAAAATATGTGTCTATGCAGGTTGTGAAGCATAGGATGGATGCTTTGACGAAAAAAGGAAAAATCAAAATTAGACCATTGATAGAAGAATATGTTCATTGTTTTTTAGCAGAACATAAAATCATCTTAGAAGAAGATGGTGCAGAAGAGGGACTAGCTGAAAGTCTCGTGGACTCTTGGGAGAGTTCAAATCAGCAAGAAAATATGCTGATAAGAAATTCAATGGGAGATAAAAATTTCAATATTCTTGAAATTAATGAATTATGTATATCTGCAGGAATAACATGTGATGAACGTTGTGAGGTTGTCCTAGAGGTAAAAGAAGAAGAAGGAGAGTATCCATGTATTCTTGACATGGACCAAATCCAGAAGTTTGTTCTGGGATTGAAGGGCGAGAAGACATGGTCTCATGAAGATAAACAAAAGAGAACACTCGCATATTTGGATAGTGGTGTTGCTGACAGAGAGGGAAAGAAATATGTCATGAAACAGGAAGAGACTATATTGTCTCAAAGGGGTGATCAGTACCTAAAGGAATTTGTTGTTGCAGAGTTGGCTAATGGAGACAAAGAATTTTTTTCTAACCTCAAGAAATATGATGAAGAGTTAGAAATGATGGAAGATTGGTTGATTAATCCAAGGATTGATAATTATTACTACTTAATGTTTGATAGAAGCATTATAAAAATACAAGGTCAAAACATTGGAGTATCTTGTAATTTTGTGGATAGCAGTAGAGAGTCAATAGGACAGCATCAGTTTAGAGAGAAGAAGATGCAAGTGTACCAGTCAAAGGATAGATTGGACATGGAGATTAAAGAACTAAGGTTGTTGATGGTGAAGATGTCTCAGAGAAGGCATGAAGAAAGAATGAAGATTTACATCAGTAGAGAAAATAGAAAAAACAGTGGCAGAGGATGGATGACAAAAAAAGATTGCAGAAGCAAAGCTAGTGGAGCAATATAGCAAAAAATTTCGAAACCAGGAGAACTGAAGATGACAAAGACAGAACAACATGATGAGATGGATGATCAATTACAGAACAAGGTTTGGGATACATACATACTGAAGATGGAATGTTATGACCAGGAGGTCATATTTCTTTCTTCTTGGGGAGTCTGATGCAGGAGCATCCTGCTCTCCATTCAAATTCCAAGTTAAATGTTGGATCGGGCCTAGAAGGGGTCTTCAATTCTAAATTGATGGTCTTTGAACCATCACATTGTAAATAAACCTATGTTTTATTTGATTCTAGATAGATGGTGAGTCACTAAGAGGATGAGTGAGTCATTGGGTCAATTGATGAGTCATTGTAACAAAGCCCTCATCTAATGGTAGCGAGTCATGGGATAGGTTAGAGGATTTGTTGTAATTAGGATTAGTTAGCAGAAGATTAGGGATTATTGAGTGGATTATGGATATGAACTAGAATGGTTCATGAATCTTGTTGTGTATATATATATATATATATACATATATATATATAATCCTACGAGGCAAAGATAGAAAAGATGAGGCAGAGATAGACATATAGGAGAAGGAGAAGTAGCTAGAACAGAGTAAATCTGGCTCAAGCAAGGCCATTTAAAGATGTATCGGGCCTAAAGAGATCAGAACGCAGGTTCTCAAACAGATTTGTATGTACAGTTTCAGCATGTGAACAAAAAATCCTAATTCGGCATAATTTCTGTGTGTGTAAATTCAACTCTTTCTTAGTGTGTGACTTCATGAATTGAATGTTTGGTTCAATACTGTGTTAATGAATGATAAGTCTGTGTGTGAATTCAGTGTTTCTAAAAATGAGTAAAACAAAGATTGATTGATTGATTCTCTGATCAATCGAAGGAAGAATTTGATTATTAAGACTTTGTGAATGGATTTTATCTTGAATTAACCTTGTTACAGGTTCGGGATATGCAGATCGATCACTGCAAGGATTGATAATAATTAAGGTTTAAGTTTGCGCAGGTTTAATGGTCAAGATCGTCATAGGAACATATCTACAGCTGAGGAACAATTACGCAAATAGGATTTGCACCAAAGATACTCCTAAACCAATCGCCCAAATAACTTAAGATCGTATGGTGGAGATAGATCTTGGAGAATATCAACGGTCATAATTAATTTCCACAGCAAAGGGACGTAGATACGGAAAGTAAAATGAAATTCCGCACTTGATCATAGATCAACAGCTAGAAAACATTCTACAATAGATCTGACGGTTGAGGATAGATCCACATCAAAATACGAATCGATGGTCAGAAAGGAAGCCACGTGAAATCAACGGTTGCAAAGAGTTGCGGAAAAGGAATTGCAGGAGGGAAATTGTGAAAGTTCAACTTTTGGAAAAGTTGGATCAGCAATCCGCAATCCACAATCTGATTGTGGAAAGGAGTGTTGTGGCCGCAAAATTGCGGAATTCAAAATTGAAATTTGGGAATTTTCGCAACCCGCATTACGCATTGCAGAAAAGGTGAATGCGGAAAGCCCGTTGCGGAAAGGGTGGTGCGAAAACAGAAAATTGCGGAAAGTCGGAAGATAAAATAGATAGTTGCGGAAACCCAAAAATGGAAGGATTAGGGTTGCAGAAGAAGGTTTAAAATAGAAATTTGGTTGTCAGGAAGTGTTTAAAGTCTCTCCATGCTATGAAGTTCATGTGTTTTATCTCATAGGTGGAAAACGCATGCCACCAGGGTGGGGTTGGCATCAAACTTAAATAGTTAGTGTTTTCTCCAAGAGATAGATTATGTGCAACACCCATTTAAATGCAATAGGGGCCGTGATTTTTGTCACTTTACCAAGCACTACAAAAAAGGAAGCCCATTATCCTAAAATAGAGGAATGTAGCATTCAAGAGAACCCTATGTAGTTAATGAATAGGTGAAAGAGAAGGCATTCCTTACTCTAGCCAACTCAATGATGGAAAATCCCTTCAATTTATTAGATCCAATCCAAGACAGGGAAGACGAGGAAAATCAAACAAAAACCTCAATTGAATAATGAGAGTAGGTTGTGAAGGATCCTAGGTTAGATAATGAATAGAAAGCACCGCAAGGGGAAGAAGATCCAATAAGCATGCTCACCTCCAAACAAAGGCAAATGATGAAGTTACAAAAGGTGATGTGGTGACTATAGGGACTTTGTCTTATGCATGTGGTGACTATAGGGACTCCATGTTATACAAGTGTCCTTGAAATCCCTCCCCTCCTTTAGCTCTCCCTTGTGTACGAAAATTAAAAAAAATGGAGAATTTGTGGGAAAGAGAAGAAAATAGAAATAGAACTTTGTGATTGCAATCCCTACTAGACAAATGTGGATACACATTAGGTCCACATAGGTAATAATAGCACTATATTGTCAACCAATAAATACAGTACTAATATAATAATAGCACTATAATGTCAATATATAGGTATTAACATGCCCCTCCCCTTCAAACAAGTGTTGTCCTCAACACTTGATTAATTGTAAATGTTTATTCATGAAGAACTCATCTTCCATTTCGCATATTCTATTGGAAATTTCTTCCACTTGATGAGGTACTTAGTATTTGTTCAATTTTACAGTTGCTTGATCTTTTTTTCAAGTATTCTTTTAAGTTCTAATATGATTTTCCCTTCTTCATCAATATCTATTATAATAGTCTTAACTAGGATCTTGTTGCTAATTACCTTTTTTAAGCAAGAAACATGGAAGATTGGATGTACACATGATGATAGAGGAAAATCCAATTTTTAAAACATACTTCCAATCCTTTGCAACACCTTATAGGCACCATTGTACTTGGGTGCTAATTTAATTTTCAATGATTGTTTCAAGTTCTAATATGATTTTCCCTTCGTTGTCAAACTTTGTTAAATAGAATTAACTAGGATCTTGTCGTCGATTAAATTTTTTAGGCAAGAAACATGGAAGATTGAATGTACACATGATGATGGAGGAAAATACAATTTGTAATCCTTACTTCCAATTCTCTACAACACATTATAGGGACCATAGTACTTGGGTGTACTTAATTTATTGCAATTATTTTGTTGCTTGAGGGACATCTATTTGTATGGTTGTGGCCTCAAAAATACCCAATCTCCCACTTCAAACTTCTTTTCACTATGATGTTGATATGTTTTTGTTTCATCATATTTTATGTTATAGTCAAGTGGTCTTTCAATAGTTCAAGAACCTCTTGTTAGTGTTCTATGTGATCCTCCACTACTTAAAACTTAGATTTCTCTTTCAAGATGATGTGATGGATGGAGGATGGTAGCCATAAAGTGCCATAAATGATGACATTTTTTTAAGAATGAAAGGATGTGTTGTATCACCATTCTACAAAGAGAAACCACTTAACTCATTGTGTTTGTTTATCAGATGCAAAGCAAAAAATATAACATTCTAAAATTTTATTCATGATCTCGGTTTACCCATTAGATTGAGAATGGTAAGAGGAGTTATGAGCCAATTGAGTTCCCAAACAAGAAAATGTTTCCTTCCAAACGTTTTCAGTGAAAACTGGATCTCTATCACTTACAATAATCATGGGGATTCCATATAGATTTTGAACTATTTCCATGAATGTTACAGCTATTGTACTTTCTTTAAAATGACAAGAAAGAGAGAATAACTTAGCATGATTTGTAAGATGATCCACCACTACCATTATGGCATTCTTTTATTTAAACTTTGGTAGACTTGTGATCAAATTCATTGAGACATTTTACCAATGCTGACTCAGTATGACTCACGATTGTAGAAGACATGGTGTCTTGATTGTCTATCCCTTTTTTTTTGGAAAACTAAACATCCTACTACAAACTTTTGGACATCAATTTTAATAATTTCCATAAAAAATCCTTCTTGATCTTGTAGTAAGATTTCAAGAACCATGAACAACCTCATATAGGAAAAGTGTGTAATTCCAAAAGGACCTTATGTTTAAATTGGGAATTCTTACATAATTATAGGTGATCTTGGTACCATAGTGTTGATGCCTGGAAATTCGCAGGCAACAACAGCAAGGGATTCTCCCCAGTCAATGTTCCCAACTAGCCCGTGACTGTTTGGTGTAGGGAATCCGTCCGGCTTGCAGTCCAGCTACCGTAGGTCAAAAGAAAAAAACTAAAGGTTTTATCGGTTACAGCCCGGTCCACCGTATATATTTTTGTATTTTTTTACTTAAAGTATGATATGCACATGCCTAATTAACATGCAGGGTGATAAAGGGTGCAAGGAGTAGTCACAAAGTGATGCGCAGGTTCTTACCTTTCGTCTTAGAACTCACAAGAATCTAAATCACATACACATAAATAAAGTAAATCTAACTATCTATCTATCCCCGGGGAGACGAAATGTACCTTATTAATGAGTAATGTATATTGTACGTGCATTATTAAGAGAAATTACAGATAGCTGATATTCCTTCCCACAACGCATGAACTATTAAAGATATTTAGACAATCAGATAGCCAATTGCTTATGAACAACAGTCATTACTCATGGTGGTAATTTCACAGAATAAACCAGAAATCATTCAAACAAGAACATAGGCCCTAAGAGTTAGAACGATCTCACAGTTAATGGAAAAAAGCTAGAAAACGAAATAGTTCATCTTCCACCAATCCATAGCATAACATTTGAACATCCCACCAAACTTTCTTCGACAGGCAAACAATAATTCTTTATTGCAAAAAAAGTAGTTCTTCTTACAATATCTCTTTTCTTGTCTAACTGGGAAAAAAGCCCCTCGGTTCTTCTACGTTTCTACATTTATACAAAAAAGAATAAGACTGTTGGCCTACGAATAACTCTTGGGCTTCCCCAACTTTTCGCCTCCCAAAACTTTACAAAAATGGACAAACATTCACAAGAAGGGTCCTGCTTGAGCATTAAGGAATTTATTCCAAGCTAAAGCCTCTGAGGCGATTCCTTCAAACTCAGAAGGTTCCAAAAAACAAATATTTATCTCGAACTTTGCAACCTGGTTCTTGATGGCTTCAATTCTGGCTGCACTCAAACGAAGCTGATCTTCTAATAGCTGCACACTGACTGGGGAATGATCTACCTCATTCCTTAAGGTCTGGTCATCAAGAGCTTTAATGTGCTGTATTTTCTTTTCCTCTTCTTGGTACCTTTTCTGCAAAATTTCCACAAACAAGTTGTGGTCCGGAAAAGCATCCAGTCTCTGCTCAGCTTATACTTGGCACCGGTTATAGGTAATCAGGATCCTTCTGAAGAATTCTGTACATGCCCCTTTCGTCTTTCTAACAGCCTTTTTGAATTCCTCAGCCATGTTGATGGCAAACTCTAATAAGTCGTAGTCCTGTTTAAGGGTTGTCGATCTTTCGAGGGCAGCTCTGCAGGAGCTTCTTCATCGTCCTCTAGTCTTGCCATCCTTGCTGTCAAGACTTCCAGGATGTCCTGAGATCTATCAACAAAATATGAGGAGGTCTCCAAAATCTCCTCCAACCGGCCATCTACTTGCAAAACCCTGCACCTTTCTTCTTCTATGGCCATCTGCAACCGCAGCATCTTGGATTTTTGTGCTAGCACATGATCTTTGAAAGGATGGAGATTAACCTATTGTTCTTTGGCTTCCTTCAAAGCTGCTGTCAGAGAGGTAATCTTCTTTTGAAGCTTTGCCTCTTGTTCTCGAGATTGCCTCTCATTCGCCTCCAAGGTGGTCTTTTGCAACTCTAGATCTTCTATCTTTCCTAGCAGCTGCTCTTTTTCTGCCCTTAATTCTTGATATTCTTGTTGTATTTTCTCCAGACCCTCTTGGGCAGTTTCCATAGATCTTCTCTCTGCTTGGAGAACCTGCGATTCAGCCTTTGAAGACTTTATCTCCTTTTGCATGTCTTCAAATTTTCTCTTCAGCTTATTGTTTTCTTCTCTTTCCTTCCTTAGTGTGTATTTTAGTTGAGAAGAAAACTTCTTAGACTGCTCTAGATCAGTCATTATCTTATCTACATTGTCCTATGTAGCGTGGATCAATGCAGCCCCTACTCTAATAGTGAACCTGGGGTCTCTGTTTGTTCCGTATACAATAGTCTTATCAGTTATCATCTTCCCAGACAGGCCCCCTGTTTCAATCTTATTTTCAGTTCTTTTGACTATCCTTTTCCTTTCTTTATCATAGAAGATAGTATTGAAATCAAGGACCTATTCCCCTATCTTTTGTTCAAATGGGACTAGTCTAAGGGTGGGGGCCATAGACTGTCCAGGTGGGCTGACAGCAGGTACTTCAGGGTCCTGAACATCGAGATTCTCCACATCCTGGGTCTGAATGTCTGCTATGTCAGAGGTTAACTGTTCTGTCACTGTCTGGGTCAGCTTCATCCTCTCTGCCTCCTGCTTCTGAAGTTCCTCATATAGCTTCCTTTTCCTTTCTTCTTCTTCAAGGCTGGCATCTTCTTCTGCTTTTCCGGCTGCCTCTTGTGTAGCTCTTCTTTTCTCTTCTTCTTCTCCCTTCAGCCACCCTTCGGCTTCTTGGGCTAACCTTTGGGCTTCTTCGTTTCTTTTCCTGGTTTCCTCATCGGCCTTTGCTTGCTCATCCTGCCCCTTTCCACCTTTGGTGGTGATCTTCTTTTTTAACCTTTTCCTCAAGGTTGTTATGTTCAATGCACTGTGGAAGATGGACTCTTCTCTGTCCCAATGGTGAGTATATTCAAAATGGACATTGGCTTCTTTGCAGTGCTCAGCAACCTTGTTATGGGATTCATTCCTGTGGAAGGGCATTTCACCAAAATGAAACTTTTCCAACTCCTCCACAAATTCATCTGCCTTCTTTACTCGGGTAAACTTATAACTCCCCAACCTGAAAGGCAAAGGAGGATATGCAGCTTTCTAATGTTCAAATAGAAAGCTCCCTATGCCATCTATGAAGACTTGCCTAACTGCCTCTTTATGAATTATATAGTCTGTGGCATATTTGGGCAGTAGGGAGGGTGCTCTAGAGCCTCCAAACATTATGAAATAGAGCCCCTCCTCAGTCAAGTAATAATCAGCATATTCCTCGATCACCTGTTGTGCTTCTTTAGACATGCAGTCAAATTCTTTCAGGAAAATAAGAGTATACAATGGCATGATAAAATGTTCATAGACCTCCCTGTAGTGACTGTGGTACTTGTGAGCCCACAGTGGCTTGTATGCGGAGTAGACAGGTATCCTTTCCCGGTCCCAGATGCACCTTAGGCCGGGGAAAGGTTGATTGCACAATATGCAATCAATGAGTATGGCGCTCATGTAAAATTCTGACTTCTTTTGGGACACTCCTCCCATAGTTGAGGCCATACAGGCTGAAAGACTATTCGACACTATGTTGGCCCAGTTGAAAATGGTCCCCTGTGTCACGACATAAAAAATAATCGGCATCCACTCCAATTTGAAGCTTTTTCCATGAGCTCTCCCAAAAATTCTATTGAGCATTAAGGCAATGAACTTGTAAGGGGTCCTTAAGCTCACAGCGTCATATTCTCCCGTCAGCCTGGTTCTAAAGTTTCTTCCAGGCATAAGCATCCTCTTGAGGGTCTCAATGAGGTCCATTCTGATGTTTCTTAGCCAATCTTCAGTTAAAAATATTTGTGCTTCTGGCAGGTGGTAGGCCAGGGCTACATATCCTGGGCTATAGGCAGCATAGCCTTGTTTGTCAACAATCTCAAGAATCATGGTGGTTGCATCTGCCCTGGGAAGAATCCACCCATTTACTTCATAGCATGGAAAGAGCTCTGGTCTTGTGGCAACTTTCATTAGTGAAGACCTTTCTATATTAGCGTATATGCTTTCTTCCTCAAAGCCTATATCAGGCACCTCTTGGCGCATGATCAACCTGTAGATGTCTCCCCACTGATACTCAGGCTCGACACCAGTTATACATTTGGTGTATTTATAAATATATTCGGTCTTGGTGATGACTTCTATGTCAGGATCCTCTTCGACCACAAGGGCCTTCTTCTTTTGCCGCTTAGACATTTTGAGTTCGGAGGAATCTTCCTATCACGTATAAAATTGTAATTGTTAGGCTATTTCTGGATAAATTGCAGAGATTGAGATAACAATGCAAAATATTTTACCTCATCTGTGTTTAACATGACGACAGTTAATTAAATGAAGCAAATATGTTCATGCTAATACACTGAAATCGGCTCAGTCAACAAAGCTTGAGTGGGAAACAAAGTCTACATTAAAATGAGGAAACCTCGGGCTCTCTACGGGCGCCATGACCACTGCGCTACGTGGAACGACAGGGGCAATGATTCTATCCATTCAATGGGGTGTTTCAAGAAACACACTATCCATGTGCCATCTATGGTCCGTTTAATGCTGTGTGGTGCTACACTACCCCAGACTGGGTCAGGTTCGAATCCGACCGTGAACCGAGTCGCTTGAAACAGTAAGGTAAAAAGGCGGCCCTGGGTTGAAGGATGCGGGTAACCTGAGTGGGGGCAACCAATTCGATATTCCAAAAGGAGGCCATGAACCTTCCCCTAATGGCCTATCATAAACTGGGGAAGACTAGTGCAGACAGCGTAACGGCCGTCTGCACCAGCCCCCCCAACCATCAAGTGCAGGGTCGGAAACCATAACGGCCGTGAAAGAAAACTACCTCGTGGGCAACAAACTCCCCTACTGACAGTATCCAGGCTCGCCCAACATATATATACATGTAAACGACGTGGAACAAGGGAAAACGATGTGAAAAACCTAACCGTGGAACAATAATCAAAACGTCCAGTCGAACGGAAGGGGATAATGTGTATAAGAGCCTGCCTGTCACTGCTGCGCGACTGGCGGGAGGAAGACCGTTAAGCTTCCACGGTTGAGCCACCTGGGAACATGGGTACACCAACAGCGGGGGTCCTGGTAAGCTCGATCGAAAATGACAGCACACGAAAACGACAATGCACGACAGTCCAAAATAGCAATAGAATAGTCAAATTACCCGACCCCATATATATATAACCGGTCAACCAAGAGCGGCGGAAAAAACATCGGACGGTGAAAATGCGAGGATCAGAGATCAAATGGACATCTCCTCCCATAACGTCGGGTGGTAAAACAACTGGGAGAGCCGCAGAGGCATCGGGAAGAGACCAAATAACCAAAATATCGGAGCTCGCAAGACTAAGCGTCGAAGCAATAGAAGATGAGGAGCCGCAATGGCGGAAACATAAAAGATATCACGTTCCGCAACAGGCAAAATCTAAATTTGAGGAAAAACCAACTTAATGACCGGAAAGACAGCGCTTTTCGAAGCCACAACGGGGGACGCCGAAAACTTAAGGATTGGTGAAATAAATTAACGGGATCGAAAAAATTAAGGTGATGCACCATCCGCCACTACGGAAAACTTAGAGACAATATGTTCTGACGGAAAACCAAACGACAGCCGATTGAGATTAAAGCGTCGGATAAAACAATCGAACCTGGTTGCCTATTACTTTTCTGCAACGGCGGAAGCGCAAATGACTAAACTTCTGACTCAAATACTCAACAATGCGTTCGAAGGCAAGGTGAACTTAAACAAGTAGTGAAACATTTCTGGCATTAGGAATAATCTTTCTGGAAAATTATCAAACCCAATCAAAAATCAAACCAAAAGAAGCAAAAGGGGGGTTCCCGAAATTTTTTGAATTTTGGGAAAATGTTGCAGCTGCAACACATAGTTAATCATTCTTCCACAAGCTTATCTAATGCACGAAGTTCCTCTTATCTTCCACAAGCTTATCTAATGCACTAAGTTCCTCTTATATTCCTATAACTCCTCTTACCATTCTCAATCTAATGGGTAAAGCGAGATCGTGAATAAATGTTTAGAAGGTTATATTTGTCGATTTGCATATGATAAACAAACACAATGATTTAAGTGGTTTCTCTTTGTAGAATAGTGATACAACACATCCTTTCATTCTTAAAAAAATGTCATCATTTATGGCACTTTATGGCTACCATCCTCCACCCATCACATTATCTTGAAAGAAAATGTTTCCTTCCAAAAGTTTTCAGTGAAAATTGTATCTATATCACTTACAATAATCTTGGGGATTCCATATAGATTTTGAACTATTTCCATGAATGTTATAACTATTGTACTTGCTTTAAAAGAATGAGAAAGAGAGAATAAATTAGCATGATTTGTAAGATGATCCACCACTACCTTGATTGCATTCTTTTATTTAAACTTTGGTAGACTTGTGATCAAATCCATTGAGACATTTTCCCAATTCTGACTTAGTATGACTCACGGTTGTAGAAGACATGGTGTCTTGATAGTCTCTCCCTTTTTTTTGGAAAACTGAACATCCTACTACAAACTTTTGGACATCAATTTTAATAATTTCCATAAAAAAACCGTATTGATCTTGTAGTAAGATTTCAAGAACCATGAACAACCTCATATAGGAAAAGTGTGTAATTCCAAAAGGACCTTATGTTTGAATTGGGAATTCTTACATAATTATAGGTGATCTTGGTACCATAGTTAATCATTCTTCCACAAGCTTAGCTAATGCATGAAGTTCCTCTTATAATCCACAAGCTTATATAATGCACTAAGTTCCTCTTATAGTTGTTGAATTAGCTCATGTTCCTTCTAATCCTATTTCCATTCTATCCTTGCTTCTTCCACCCAATCAAATTGTAAAATGGAAATATCACAAATTAAGCCCCCGATGTCTTCTTATTTCCTTGAAAGTGTGTCTGTTGCCACATTTTTTTTTCTTATATTGTAGATAATTTTCAAAGTCATAACTTATCATCTTTGTAACCCTTGAAGTGTCTTCATATTAGGCAAGGGCCCCGTTTCTTAATTACATGCATTATGGACAACGTTTCCTTTTCATAAATTGGTTTGAGTAAGTTTTTTTTTATATATTGGAAACTTTTGAATGCAAGGGGTCTTCCTTCTTGCATTAAAACTTTACCAATTCCATTCCCTAAGGCATCACATTCTATAATAAAATATTTGTGAAGTCATACATGGATAAATATAGGAGTTGTACACATAGATTCTTTAGGTTTTTCAAAATATTTGGTTGCTACGAGTGTGAGAATTGATTCACAGCCAGATATAGAAGCCAAAGAAACTCTCACAATTTGTTATAGTTTACAAACCATGCACAAAATAGCTAAAAGACTGAAATTTACATACACACATGAAGTCAATAACAGATATTATTATGATTGTCCAACATGTAACTATGCATGGAACAAGTATATAGTAAAATAGGGAAAAATTGTAAGGCCTTAATTGCCATCTGGATGCATACAAGTGTCAGCTCAAGATTTGACCCTCAAACCCCCTTAGGTGGACCAATGAGCCTCCTAATCATCCCAAACGGTCGTGAATCCTTGTCTGAACATGGGAAAGGCATGTTGGAATGTAAATGAAGGTATGACAGGCATGGGTAAGCACATGGGTGAGTGGGAGTGGCTCTAGGAGAGCAATAAAAACCCACCAAAACCAAGCAATAGTGCCTCAAATTGGACCAAATCCCTCAAGTTGGGGAAGGGGAGCGCATGCTGGTTGACTGTCATCAATGTGGGCACCTAGGTTGTCTGAATGATCAACCTGGAGTGCCTCAACTGTGTAGAATGATCAACAAGGAGCGCCTCAAATGTCATAGTTTCCAATTTCCCTAAGTCTAAACCATGGAAAACATTGCATGAAAGAAATGAATGTGCCTAAGGTATAATACTATGGTACTAGGATGGATTATTACTCTAACACCCCCCTTAATCCTTACTTATTACTCCTTAACCAAAAATATCATGGAGGCCTTGGAAACAAAGGCTCAAGTCACCTCATACAAAAGAAAAATTTATTTGTCCATAGAAACAAGGTAAGGAGGAAAACCACATGGGAACAAAACCTCCCCTCAAAAATGGACATGGAGCCAAAAATATGAAAGTGAATGGTAGCCATAACCATGTATCACCCACTCCAAGAAGGGTTCTTAGATAGGTGAAGGTCTTCTCTCTGAAGCACTTGGTGAAAATATCAGCAGTTTGCTCTGCAGATGGGAAATACTGCAAGGCTATCACCTGATCATGCACCAAGCTCAGGATGTAGTGCATGTGTATCTCAATGTGTTTGGTCCTCTATATATACAATGGATATGTGGAAATCTTGATTACACTTTGATTGAAATTATTGTGGGTGAATCAAATGCAACTCCAATTTTCGGAAGAATACCTTGCAACCACAAACATTGTGTAGATGCGTTCATTGCTCCTCTGTACTTGGCCTCAGCTGAAGAAAGGGAGATGGTGTGTTTTTTATTGCCTTACCATAATATGGGAAATTTTTATAGCAGGAATACATAACCTGAAGTGGACTTCATGTCATTCAAATTGCCATCCCATTCAGAATCAAAAAATCCCACTAGTTCCAGTGGAGAACAAAACAACATAGTGCACCCCGAAGTGTTTGGTTCCTTGAACATAGTGAAGGATCCTATTGGATACCTTCCAATGGATCTCGTGATGCTGATGCATATATAGCTACAGCACCTATAGCATATTCTAAAACATGTCGAGAATGAGTAAAATACAACAAACTCCTGACTAGTTGTCTATACAAAGAGTTGTCCACCAATGGAGAGTCACCAACTTCACCTAGTTTGATACCAGAAAGTAATGCGCACTTGGTTGCCTAACATTCATCCAACTTAATATTCAATAATAGGTCTGAGGCATACTTTTTTTGGTTGAACTTGATCCCTCTTTCATATTTCTCAATTTCCAAACCAAGAAATTGCTTCAACAATCCAAGATCGGCCATGGAAAAATCACTGTGCAATGAAGACTTGATTGGCCCAATTTATTTGGTGCAGCTACTTGTAATCAAAAGATAATAAACATAGATTACAATGACCTTAAATACATCACCGTCATGCTGCAAATAAACATTAGGATCATATTTTCATCTTTCAAATCCAAGTGATAGCAGAAAATTGTCCATCTTGGCATACCAAGCCTTGGGGGATTGGTTGAGGCCATAGAGTGACTTATTTAACCTGCATACTAGAGAAGGATCCTCTTGAAAACCTTTATTTTGATGCATATATGTCTCTTCCTGTATCTCACCATTAATAAATGCACTTTTTACATCCATGTGGTGAACCTCGCAGCGCTTCGATGCAACAATCGTTAAAACTAACCTGATAGATTCCATCTTTGCAACCAGTGCAAATGTCTATGTATAGTCCACTCCTTGGACTTGAGAAAAGAATTTGGAAACAAATATATCCTTATACTTTACAGAAGACCCATAAATAGCAACTTTGGTCCTATAGACCTGTTATCACTCCAGGAAACTCCTCTAGGTTGCAGCTCGAGGATGCCTAGTAACTTAAATGTTTTTATGGTTTTTCTAACTAGATCAAGTCAAGTAACCTATATAAACTCACACTCTCAAGACATGCATGAAACTCAATCAGGGATAGAGCTTCTAACTACCACTGTTCATAGGTTTGATAATATGGTGCAGAGATGGAGAACTTATCATGCTGACAGATTCATACATAAAATAGATATATATAAATGGCTTGTCATAACAAGGAAAGTAATTATAATTAAAATCATCAATATGCCAATAGAATGATAGCTATCAGACATCAATAAACCTAAATAAACCTGAATAACACATTCAAGCATAAGCACATAATAGACAGAAAATGGAAGCTAAAAATCTGATAGCGAAAGAGCTTATATTAGGTCTTCAGCAATATGAGAAGCTTGACAATAGTAATGGTCTATAGGTCCCCGAAGTCAAACCCTTTCAATATCATAAGTCTTAGGATTTATATCCTATACAAAAATATTCAGATCCTGAAAAATTGGATCCGATTTACTAAAAATAGACAAAATAATTGTTTTTGCATAATTAGGTCCAAAAACACTAATTTAACTAATAGTCTATCTAACTGTAGAACTTGTTCATTGTTTGAACCTTCTGATAACTAAAGTGAGTACTAGTAATAACTGCCACTGGTCCTTTGCTAGATAAGTCATTGTTTTACTTAGACAGTTTAGTGTTGGTGACCCTTTCTTCCTTTATTTCACTGCAAAACTGAAGCATACCTTCCCTAATGTTGTTCTTCAGTGCCCTTCATCTTTATACTTTGTCCCTGAGCTATTCATGTTTGCCCAAACTAGTCCTTCGTGCCAAAATTCAATTATGTGCCTCTTTATGCTTTCGGTGGTTAAGAGGTCAAAATATCAGAACCGTTAGCTGAAGAAAGCACTGATTTCGGTGGCTAATGAACTCCCTCAGCGTCCGCCTAAGCCACCGAAAGCCCTGTTTTTCAAAAAATTATTAAGCCACCTCCAAAATCATTCTTTCAAGTTTGTTTGTTTATTTTTTGATTCAACAGGCTTTATGTTAGGAAGGTTAACAGCAACCTGGCTTGATTCTGGACGTTGAAGGCTTACTGCAGCTTCAGCTACGGTTTCCAATGTGAGGTGGGTGCTAGGTTTTGGCTTGGCCTCCTTCATCTGCATCCTCTAAAGCCTAATCATTCTATACAACCTTGTGTTATCTTTCAGGTATCTTTTGTTTAGTCGTTTTAGAAAAACATACCTTTCTCTCATCTCTAGGTAAGAGTTGTGCAACAACTTATTCCTCCTGGTTAATGTAGCATTATTTTTTTTTATCTCTCTTTCTAAAATTTCTATCTCATACACTTACCTCAACAACTGATTTATCCTTTGTGTCTTGGGCTTGCCAGAGGAAGCCTTCTCTGTTGGTTCATCTTGCTCTTTTGGTGTAGGTGATGGGAGTTCTTCAATCTCTACTACAACTTGCAATGCTAGGTCAGCACCTT
Source organism: Pseudotsuga menziesii (assembly GCA_001517045.1). Lineage (NCBI taxonomy): Eukaryota > Viridiplantae > Streptophyta > Pinopsida > Pinales > Pinaceae > Pseudotsuga > Pseudotsuga menziesii. The sequence goes on from LPNX011051721.1 coordinate 194,533, forward strand.
CCTCTCTTTCCTCTTTTGAATCTGAGTAGGGTAGGTTCAAAATGTTCCCACTATGTGTTGTGACTTCCTATCCCTTTTCACTGAAATCCAGGTTTCTTTTGACCTTCTTGGCTTTATAAGAGGAAGGAGGTTGTTTTGTTGTTGTTGGGGATATAGCCCTTCTCTTCCTTTTCCCACTCCTTGGTGTGCTAGACTTTTTAGAAGGAGACTTCCCCTTTTCTTTTGGTTGTAGGCATGTTTCAATGCCATTCCAAAACAAGAAGTATGCACATGCCATATTTTTCCTCTTCAGCAATTCTTGGATCAGGAGTTGGATAAGACCATGATGAGACAATCTCCCAGCAATCTTGGTTGGCTGAGCCTTAACCTGGTGTGCCATTTTTTCCAAGATCCTATGTAAGTAGAAAGGTAAATTTAGTGGGATTTTTCCTGTGAAGTGGTTCATTAATTTGAAATGGTAAATCATGGCCCTATTGTATCTCCCTTCACAATTTATGCAGACCACAATGGCCTTTAGTAATTGCTGCCACCACTCTTCTAGCCAGGAGGATGGGACACTTTTCTTCCACACCACCCTTCCATGTTTAGGCTTCAGATAAGATCTGAACTTTACATCATTTGTAATGGTGGTTTTAAACCACTTCTCCCCAGTGCTAGGGAGTTCAGTCACTTCAGTAATTAGGGTTTCATCTATCAGAAATTATTCCTTACCTATAATTGCCTTGGAGCCATCGAAAGAGAGAGCAAATGCCTCAGCCACCTGCTGGTGTGAACCTTGAATTTTCTCACAAAACTTATAGCAGCCAGCATCCTTAAAGAACTGACAAACTTCTGGATGTGCCTCTAGATAGCTGATGTCTCCCAACTCTTGCCTGAGAACAGGCCCTCCCTTCTTCATTTGTTGAATGTTACTCCTGGGTACCTGCAAAAATCAATTCAAGTTCTGTGGAAGAGTGTTTTTAGCAGGCTGACTATCAAATATGGTTTCTAGTGGTGAGAATTTCTATAATCGAAGGTGGAGTGTACTAAAGGATTGGGCGCTGATTATGAGGGTTTTTAACTGCATGAGTGATGCTTAGATCAGAGGATGATGGCTTTGGTTGATGTTTTCAAGACACCCTACCCATGAATTATGTTTCAAGCAACCTGGATACCTAGTGGATATCTTCTACAATTTTTTGGATAGATGGAGGGAAGAGTAGGGTTTACAATCACATCGATCCTCATCAGTTGAACAATGACCTCCTCAATCATTTACTTGCGCCTTGATGCAGTCTCTTGTCCTTTCGGTGGTTTATCATGCCCTTTGATGATCATTGTTGCGGTGAAGATCCTTGATTTGATAGGTTTCTAACTGTCTTCTTCTTTTCACCTTTTCAGTGGTTAAGGGCCCTCAGGACATTGTCTGCTAGCCGCCGAAAACAAGGCTTTCAATGGCTAATGAAATGCTGACCTATTTGCCTAAGCCTTCGAAACTGATTTCCAAATGGCGCTGTAAAACTTGGCTTTCAACGGATTGTGATCTCTCTAGATATCTCCTTTTAACCGGCGAAAGACAGGCCTTTCAGTGGCTAATGAACCATCAGAGCTTTCCCCTGAGCCACTGAAACCGCTTTTTCCCCAACTCCTTTTACCTGCTTTCGGTGGTTAATGCCCTCCTTCAACTGTTCGTTAAGCTACCGAAACCAACACTTTTCGGTGGCTAATAATTTGTTTGAAGGTCTCACCTAAGCCACCGAAAGTGCCTTTCCCAACTAATCGATCGGGACAGCTTTTGGTGGTTAACATGTATCCTACGTTAAACTATTAGCTGCCAAAACAAATATTTTCGGTGGCTAATGAGCTGTTAGGAACCCTGCCTAAGCCACCGAAAGCTAAAACTTCCAATTTTCTCAAATATAGCAAAACTAGAGACCCTCAATTTGTTAGTCATCTTTAAATCTTTCATAACATGACTCGAATTCTTCATCCTATCAAAATAAATTTATTTTGGGAGATAACAAGACCCATTTTCATTGCACTAGCTTCCTCTTGGAAGGCAAGGGAACCAATTCCCAAGTCTCATTTTCATGTAGAGAATTGAACTCTTCTTGCATGGTTGTTTGCAATATTGGTACAAGTGATGCTTTTTGGTATGATTGAGGATTATATCAAACCATTAGGAATAATTTCTCAGCAAGAACACCTTCACTTGCAAAGGAAGCATTGTGAAATTGTGATCTAGTCTTCTTAGGATCTAGTGGATTGCCAGCTAAATCCCCAGCTTCTTCCATGGTTTTCTCATCCCATTTGGGCCGAATGGGTGAGCCATGATCATCATCATCAGAATCAGAAATATCAAAAAAATATTCATCACTTACATCATCTTGTGGTGGAGGATATGAGCATTCCCCCGGTGCTAGTTCAAGCTCTAGCATGAGTTCTTCTTCAAACTGCACACTCCTTTCAATGAAATTCTTTTGAAATGAGGGATTAAAGAGATTGTATCCCTTTTCATATTCATCATATCCAACCATCATGCAATCCTTGCTATGTGGCTGCAACCCCTTTCTCTTCTCTGAAGGAATCCTAGTCGAAGCCCTTGAGCCAAAAATCCTAAAATGAGAAATATTTGGCTTGTGACAAAACTAAGCTTCATATGGTGTTTTTCCATCTATCGATTTGTGAAGAAATATGTTTTGGATGTACGTAGAACAATTGATGGCTTCAGCCCATGTCTTAGGACTCAAATCCTTGGCTTCAATCATGCATGTAGCCATCTCCTTGAGAGATCTGTTTTTGAGCTCTGCCACACCATTTTGTTGTAGTGTGTATGGGACCGAATGCTGCATTTGGATGCCACATTCTTGACAAAGTTGCTGCAAATTCTTATTCACATACTCTTTACCATTATTAGTCCTAAGGACTTTGATCTTATTCCCACACTAATTCTCAACTAGAGCTTTCCAAACCTTGAGTGTCTCAAAGACTTCATATTTGAGTTTGAGAAAGTAAACCCAGCGAAACCTTGAGTAATCATCTATGAAGGTCAACACATACCTTGATCCTCCATATGAAGGTGTAGGGATAGGTCCAATAAGATCTGAATGCACCAATCCAAGCACTTGTGTATCTCTCCTTGCTTTCCCTTTCTCATAGTTGTGCTCTGCATGCTTTCCCACCACACAACCAATGCATGGGCCATTGGAGATATTGATAGAAGGAAGCCCTTCCACCATGCATTCCTTACTCAATGCCTAGAGGTATCTGTAGTTCATATGGCTGAATCTCTAATGCCGTAGCTTGCTTGACTCATTGGCATGAATTAGAAGCGCATTCCCTCTGGAGTAGGGAAGAAAATGGGAGAGTTTGTACATCCTTGCTTGATGATCAACAAACCCCAATTCCACCACCTTGTTGGTAGAGATTTTAGCTATCTCCACTGTGTCTGGAGTAAATTTTAATCTCTTGGATTCACCCGTGTGTGTCATTTGGTACACTGACAATAGGTTCTCTACCAAGTCTGATACAAACAGTACATTATTGAAATAACCATCTTCTAGATCGATCCTACCAATCCTGTTGGCTTGGATCTCTGAATCATCACCCATTCGAACAGTTGGGCCACTATCTGAATACATGGATGTGAATAAATGTTTGACAGAGGCCATGTACCTTGATGCTCCTAAATCAATGATGAACGATGAAGAATCTAAAGGACCAGCAACCAATGCATGACACTTGTCTTTGTTGTCTGATCCTGAACCTCCATCTTTCTTCCTTGCGCCCTTTGGGACTGGGATGTTGATGTTAGGATTATTAATCCTCCCTTCTCCAATTTGGTCATAATTCTAAATCGGGAGTCATGTCTAAATCGGGAGTCCATCCAGTCTATTTTTAGTCACTAGCACCATTGGGTCCACTTGGCCTAATTGGGGCACATGTTCCAGTTACTAAAGTGTGGGGAACACTAATTGAGGCCTACTGCCACTGATTGCACTTGCATGCATCAGTTTGGGAGCCTCTTAGATCAATTCCTACAATTTAGGAGCCACTGGGAGTGTCGACACCAACCTTTGGCAGTTGAGTTCAGTTAGTGACTAGTCAAGCTGAGTTAGGAGTCAGTTACATTTAGTTCTAGTCCTCTACATTCGGTTAGCGCTAGGTTTGCATGGATGCATGTAGGAGAGGCACATTTCTCACCTACCACAATCAGTTAGCCTCAATCAACATTGAAGTAGACACTTGATTTGTGCTTTAGAACTCCGTTGAACTCCGATAATGGTTTAGACAAGGTCAGTTAACTATTGAGTCCTCTGACAATGATTTAGACAAGGTCTTAGTTACCTACAGTCAAGTAGAGTCTAATCAATTCAAATTTCCTCATGTGGATTCAAATTGCATGTGGCTATTTAATCCATTGTACTTCATTGTAATTATTATCTAATTACTCTTTGATTAATGAAAAGCATTCATAGCTGCAAGCCATTTTTGCACTGTTTCATTCTTCAATAACTGAGTAAATTGTGTGATCTATGTTGTGAGTTGTGTGTTTTTCCACATATCTATGTGCTCAATTTAATATGGTATCAGAGCCTCGATGGACAATGCACTTCTCCTCCTCAAATCTCCTACTGGATCATTTTTTAGCAAAATTGCTCCTTTCAGCTCTGCACCAGAAGCAAAAGGTTTACCACTTAATACCCCAAGTTAACGAATTGTTGATCAATCTTGCTTGATCAATTATGTTGGGTGTGATGAAAACCTAAAATGTGCAAGTTGTTCGACCTTAATTTTTCTTTTGTGTATTTGCAGGTACAACTTCGAATGGCTTCATCAATTCTCAATTCATCAGTTCCTCTTCTCACCCTATTCAAAAACTATTCAGAATGGAAGATTAAGATGATTGCATCTCTGAAGATACAAGATCTTTATGAGGTGTCTATTGGACTTGGTGAAGAGTCCTTTGAGAGAGAGGATGACTGGATAAATAAATGTGATGCAGCTTATGGAACAATGTGTATGGCCCTTTCTCCTAGCATGCGCTACCTCAAAATATCTGTTAAAAACCCAAAGGATATCTAGAAAATATTGGACAAAAACCTTGGAATGATTGATGAGGATCATAATAGCACTTTGGAGAGCACATCCAGCACCATAAGCATCCTTGATCCAAAAATATCGGCCTCCACTCTCTCTGATGAAGTTGTTCAAAACGAAGAAGAAGCATAATCTTCTACACAGTCAATTCGAATTGAAGAGAGTCTCCTTGCAGTGACTCCTTCTCCTGATGCTCTGAAAGTTCATGAGATCTCTGATATCTCATCTCCTCATATGGCTAAAATAGAAGAAGACATTTGAATCTCTGATATTGAAGAAAAACACTGTTTCACTTCCATGCAAAGATTCATCGGTGATTTTCCTTTGAATTCTGTGCAAAATTTGCCAGTAATTGCTTCCAAAAGTGAAGAGAAATTTTATTTTTCTCCCTCTAATGTTGTTGTTGGTGTGCAAATATGTAATACCTTCGATATTTTGGAAAACATATCATATTACCAAAGTGATCCATTGGCTCCCCTTGATCTAGATCTTCCAGCAAGTTCCTGCAGGATTGCATGCACCAAAATTCAGAATTTTGAAGAAGAAGAAATTTGTGCATCCACCGTCTCGATTGACCATTTCTTTGGATCTAATATGAACCTTATTGGATCTGATATAATCTTATTTGGATTTAATCTGATATTTCTTAGTTTAATATTTCAAATTCATAATCTTGCAGTACTGCTTGTAGCTGTTCTCATCAACGGTGTGAAGAAACAAGTACCGCAAGTCTCCTACAAAACTGTTGCTGGGGATTTGATTTCATTTCACAGTTTTGGATCTGTTGTGAACCTATTTAGATATGATTTACTTTCTGATCTAATATTATTTGGTTCATATTTTAAAATCCAAGATCTTTCAGTCATGCTTATAGCCGCTCTCACCAATTTCGGTGTGAAAAATCAAGTACCGTAATTTCTCTTCGAAACTGTTGCTGGGGATTTGGTGTTAGTTTCATCTTATGATATTGCTGATATTTTATTATGCGATTCATTAGCTATTTCAGAAACTATATCAAACTATGGAGCTCAAGAATTCGCTCTCAACAGTCTCAGTGCTTCTCTACCATTGATCACATGCTCATCTCCTCACAGAACTAGTAAAGAGGAAGATATTCTGCATCCGCCTCAACACTTTCTCCTAAAACTTGGGGCTGATTTTACCACTCATGGTTTGTTGTTCATGGCTGCAAAATATCAGTTTCTTGAGTGTTCCTCACATGTTCTGAATCCTCAAGAACATTTTCTCACTTATCACTTGACTTCAGTTGCTCTACATGGGTCCAGTCTTCATCCGGCAGTTGTCTATATTTCTGATTTAGTTGAGCATATCCTTCTTCTTCCAAAGAGGAAGATTCCTCCAGACATAATGATGGAGAGGTTCACATGCCAGGCCCCAAGATACCTGTGCACAGAAGAACCAGATTGATCCTGATTCTACCTGCTTAATTAGAGGGGGGGAATTTTTCCCATGTGGTTTTTTTCCCCAACTCCTTGTATTGAGCAGTTACTTTACTTTACTTGATGTAATAGGTGACCTATGGTCTTAGTTACCAAGGCCCACAGATAGTCCAAGTTACCATTCAGGGGCGGTGTTAGGATTATTAATCCTCCCTTGTCCAATTTGGTCATAAGTCTAAATCAAGAGTCCATCCAGTCTATTTTTAGTCACTATCACCATTGGGTCCACTTGGCCTAATTGGGGCACATGTTCCAGTTACTAAAGTGTGGGGAATACTAATTGAGGCCTACCGCCACTGATTGCACTTGCATGCATCAATTTGGGAGCCTCCTAGATCAATTCCTACAATTTAGGAGCCACTAGGAGTGTTGACACCAACCTTGAGCAATTGAGTTTAGTTAGTGACTAGTCAAGCTCAGTTAGGAGTCAGTTACATTCAGTTCTAGTCCTATACATTCAGTTAGCGCTAGGTTTTCATGGCTGCATGCAGGAGAGGCGCATTTCTCACCTACCACAGTTAGTTAGCCTCAATCAACACTGAAGTAGACACTTGAGTTGTGCTTTAGAACTCCGTTGAACCCCGGTAATGGTTTAGACAAGGTCAGTTAACTATTGAGTCCTCCGACAGTTATTTAGATAAGGTCTTAGTTACCTACAGTCAAGTAGAGTCTAATCAATTCGAATTTCCCCATGTGGATTCGAATTGCATGTGGCTATTTAAGCCATTGTACTTCATTGTAATTATTATCTAATTACTCTTTGATTAATGAAAAGCATTCACAGCTGCAAGCCATTTTTGCATTGTTTCATTCTTCAATAACTGAGTAAATTGTGTGATCTATCTTGTGAGTTGTGTGTTTGTCCAGAGATCTATGTGCCTCAATTTAATAGTTGTTCTTCTCCAACAGTTGTGCCATAATGTCTATGGTTTTATTCATGCATGCACTCTCTGGATTCCACCCTTTGTGACAGTATATGCATTTGGTCTTCTCCTTTTTCTTCGTGTCCTTGTCCTTGCAAGGATTCGAACCCCCATCTAGAAATTTGGGTCTGTCTTGCTTCTTCTTGTCGTGCTACTTCGAATCCTTATATTTTTTCTTGCCTTTGGATGGATTCGAAACCCCTGCAGCAAGAGCTTTGTATTTACTGGATTTGATGGTGCCCATCTGCACTAGCTTATCTTGCTCTTGGATCAGTGACTCCATGAAGTTAGCTAGTGATGGAATTTTCTAGTTTCGAGTTGTGAGCTTGCTTAAGTGAAATGTGCTTACAAACATAGAGTACTCTAGCCCTAGCTTCAAACGTATGGAGAGTATGAGTTGATCATCCTTCTTTTCGATGCCACATTGCTTGAGATGAAGTGCTAATGACTTGAACTTGGTGAAGAAATCTTGTATTGTCTCAAAATGAGCAGGACTCAAGGAGATGAGCTCATTTTCGAGCTGGTGACCTCTCATCTCATCAATATTCTTGAACAAAGCTTCAATCTTCAGCCATACTTCGTTGGGAGTAGATAGACTATCAACATGGAAGAGAAAGTCTCTCAAAATGTTGAGACAAAGCATTCCAAATGCTTCATCAAGTCTATTGAAGAACTTTGATTTCTCAACTGTAGAGTTTGGTTCGACCTCTATCCCCATGGTGACCCTGTATGGGCCTTTAAACCTCAATTAAATCACCATTTCAGCCTTCCATTCGAAATAGTTGAATGGTGTTAAAAAAACGTGTGTCTGCTCCATTTCTTCTTGCACTCTTGGTGACAAATTGTTGAATGTAATTGTAATGAAAACTCTCGAACCTATCTGGAAAATCCCTCTAACAGCAAATAAAACACTATGGTATAGATTTACAGCTCCAATCAGCTCTGATACCATGTGATAATTGATTCACAATTGGATCTAGAAGCTAAATAAACTCCCACAATTCGCTATAGTTTACAAAACATGCACAAAATAGTTGAAAGACTAAAATTTACATACACACATCAAGTCAATAACAAATATTAGTATGACTGTCCAACATGTAACTATGTCTAGAACAAGTATACAGTACAATAGGGAAACATCATGAGGCCTTGGAGGCCATATGGATGCATACAAGTGTCAGCTCAAGATTTGACCCTCAAACCCCCCTAGGTGGACCAATGAGCCTCCTAATCATCCAAAACGGTCATGAATCCTTGTGTGAACATGGGAAAGGCATGATGGAACAAGCGTATGAAGGTATGACAAGCGTGGGTAGGCACATGGGTGACTGGGAGTGGCTCTAGGAGAGCAATAAATGCCAAAGAGAGTCCAAAAACCACAAAAACCAAGCACTAGCACCTCAAGTTGGACTAAATCCCTGAAATTGGGGAAGGGGAGCGCATGTTGGTTGACTGTCATCAATGTGGGTTCCTATTTTATTAGAATGATCAACCTAGAGCACCTCAACTGTGTAGAATGATTAACCAGGAGCGCCTCAACTGTCATAATTGCTAATTTCCCTAAGTCTAAACCATGGAAAACACTGCATGAAAGCAAATGAATGTGCCTAAGGTCTAATACTATGGTACTAGGATGGATTATTACTCTAACAATGAGTCTAAGAAAATGTATGTCTTTTCAATAACATTGTTATAGTTTCTACTATTTGACCATAATTCTTAACGAACTTGTGGTTATAACCTGTTAATCTTGGGAATCCTCTAATATTATTCAAGGTTTTGAAAAATGTCCATTCCATTATATATTTAATTTTGTTTAAGTTCCACTTTGACACCTTCATGAGATACAATGTGATGCAAATATTCCACTTCTGAGATCCCGAAGGCACACTTAGAAGGCTTAACATATAGTTTTTTCTCCTCCAATAGTTTTAACACCATGTCAACATGGTGTACATGATATTCCCAAGATTTGTTGTGAATTAGTATATCCTCAAAAAATGCTAACACAAATTTCTTGAGGAAGCGTTTAAAAAACAAATTCATTCAAATTTTAAAAGTGGAGGGTGCATTGGTAAGTCCAAATGGCATCACCAAAAATCCATAAGGACCTTCATGTGTTTTAAATTTTTTTTTGGAATTCTTCGTTTCCTCATTCTAAGTTAACGATATTCTAAACAATGATCCAACTTGGGGAATAAAATTTATCCATGTAATTCATGTGATAGGTCATCAATAACAGGGATAGGAAACTTATCCTTAATGGTCATCTTGTTGAGATCTCTATAATTTGTATATATGTGCCATGAACCTTCATTTTCATGATACATCACCTCTAGTGGAGAAAAGGCACATGGGATAAGTTGAATGATGTGCATCTAACATTTCTTGAACCATATTTTCAATCTCACTCTTTTGTGCATATCGATGCCTGTAAGGTCTAGCGCTCAGTGGTACACTTCCCGATTGCAAGTGAGTCACATGGACATGATCTTAAGAAGGTGGAATACCTTTAGGCATCTCTCCAAATACCTTGGAAATATTTTCAATAACTCTTTGGAGATCCAGTGGAACAAAAAGTATAGATGCTTAAACATATAGTGAGCATAATTGTGTGATTACACCATGGTGTCCCTTTTTTTAGCAATTTCGGCATGTTGTTACAATGTCAATTTAAAGGGTTTCCCTATAATACCAAGTCAAATTTCCTTTCCTTTTAAGGAGAATCTCATGAAAAAAAACTGAAAATTAAGAGCAATTATTCTCAATGATTGTAACCATTAGACTCGTAATACAACATTAACACCACCCATTTGGATTGCAATCATTCCACTAGCCAATAAATATTACCCTATATCAAGATTAATACTATGGCTCTTCCTTGAACAATCGATGTTACCTCCATCTACAATCATTACTTTAAACTCTAGTGTTGGATATATAAAGCAATTGAGAAGTTTGACTCATTTTCAATTAATGAAGTTATGGATACTACTAGAATCAATCAACATTTTTACTTTTTTATTTTGTATATATCATTCTATCCTTCTTGTCAACCAATGCATGACAAATAATGGTTGTAGTAGTATATTCTAGTTCTACCTCTTCAGAATATTATAGTTCTGGATATTTTTTTATTTTCACAATCTATGTAGAATAATTTCTTATCATTGCACTTATGCCCCTTATTGTACTTTCTATCATAATTGAAACATAGTCCATTTGCTTTGTTTTCCTCCACTTGTTGAGGAGTCAACCTTGTAGGTTGAGTGAGGTACGTGGATCGGGGGGACATTTCCCTCTCTTTAGGTGTTAGTGGCAGCCCTTCTAGTAGCATCCCTTCTAGTAGAAATATTTTTACTTTCATCTTTATTTGCCAAACTAAAAGCATTCTCCAATGATTTAGGTTCAAAGAGATGTACCTCATGATGAATTCTCTTCTTTAAAGTGTTCATAAAAAGATCCAACAAATTATCCTCTAAAATTTTCTTCACTCTAAGACTCAACATTTGGAAGATCTTAATGTAATTTCTAACTGGACCTCTTTGCCTAAGATTTATCAATTGGATAAAGAAGGTGTTTCTCTTAATATCTCCATAATCTATTAACAATTCATCCGTAAATACAGGATAAGAAACAATTGAGTCATTTTTGTGATCACTATGCCATTGGTACCATACAAATTGATCAGGTTATAGATCCAAGGATACAATAGTTACATTTTGTAAAGTCGACATTTAGTGTAGATTAAAGAATTACACCCTCTGGAATGTCCAGGTTATGGGATCATTACCATCAAACTTCTTCATATCAGGTATTACCATCAAACTTGGTCCCATGTTGATCCCGCGATTATATGGATCTTACAGTAATGAGTGGTCAGGTATCTAGGACTCAAGACTCTTATTCTTTGAGTATGATAGAACTTTGTCATAAGGTAACTAGGACTCCACCATCTTATTGTCCTTATTCTCTTATCGAGGAGTTGACTTTTGGTTAAGTAGGCTACTTATATCCTTCACAAGTTCCCCCCTCATGTTTTCAAGGTTCTTTTTGACGTTTTGGAATCCCATTTGAATGTTTAAGATGCATTTGTATTTACCATATTCATGATGTCCACAATTGTTAGCATTGTAGTTTCAATATTCACTACTCTTTCGATAATCTTAGACAACCCAAAGTCCACATTTTCATGTTCGTATTGTGTTAGGGATGAACCTTCAAGAGGTTTAATGGGCATAGAATGTTTTGCTACACCTCTTTCCATGTGAGCCCACTAATATTCACTATATTTATTCTCTGGTTTTTATATATTATTGTTAGAGTTTGCACTTTAATTCAATTATGGTAGATATTTAAACTGGAAAGATAGACAAGCACATCAATACACAAGTACACAAAGATTTTTTCCTCTGGAAAACCATAAAAGAGAAAACCTCGCAACTTCTTCAGAATAGTTATGTCACTTAGTACAATGTCAAACCAAGGTATAATACCCAAAGGCAAGATGTCTTCAGCAGCTTCTTCCTCTTCTTCATTATTGCACTTGTCTTTCTCTCTCTTGAGCGAACTTGCTTGTATGTTATGTGTCCAAATGAGGGAGGGTGCCTCCCTATTTATACTTTACAAGTAGTTAACCCAAAACCCTAACTAGGCCGACTTCCTAAACTAACAATGTTGACTTCCCTCTTGGGAGACTCAAAATATATTTAACAATATTTCTTCTAGGGACTATTTCCCTTACTTACAAAGTATATTTTACCTCGATATTCTAGCATGACCAAAAACAATAATAATGTCCCCGAATGGAGGAAAAACATCTATGGCAAAGGTACAATAAAATACAATAATAATATACAGAAGGATATCTTCTAAAATTACATTGTCAACAACACTCCTTAACTAGGAAGGTATTATTCTAACTCGGGAATCATCAAAAATGGACATAGTCTCTGGACATCGTCATCATCACTAGATCATCATTGTTGAATCATCATACTTGGATCATCGCTGTTGGATCACCATCATCACTATTGTATCAATTCTCATATTGTCGACCATTGACTAGTGACTCCTCTTGAATCTATCCATCCTCGAAAATTCTACAGTGCCAACCTTTTTTCATGTTGGATGTAGGCCTAGATCCCATATAGGTATTCATCAACATATATGTACAGTGCCAGCCATTTTTTCATAATGGATGTACCTCGTACAGTGCTAGTCTTTTTTCATACTGGATGTACCTTGCAGTGCCAGTCTTGTTTCATACTGTATGCATATCTCTGTAGTGTCAGTCATGTTTCATTATGAGTGTATATCTCTGCAATGCCATTCATGTTTCATACTAAATGCCTATATCTGTAGTGTCAGTCATGTTTCATACTAAATGCAGGCCTAGATCCAATCTGGGACTTCACAGATCCAGTCTTGTTTCATACTGTATTTATCTCTCTGTAGGGTCAGTCATGTTTCATACTAAATGAAGGTTTCTGCAATGCCAATCATTTTTCATACTGGATGCCTTCGTAGGGTCAGTCCTTTTTCATACTGAATGAATATCTTTGCAGTGCCAGTCCTTTTTCATACTTGATTCCTTTGAAGGTTTAGTCCTTTTTCATACTGAATTCGGATCTCTGCAATGCCAGTCCTTTTTCATACTAGATGCCTTCGCAAGGTCAATCCTTTTCATACTGAATTCGGATCTCTGCAGTTCTAGTCCTTTTTCATACTAGATGCCTTCGCATGGTCAATCCTTTTTAATACTGAATGTGAATCTCTGCAGTGCCAACTCTTTTTCATATTGGATACAGGATACCACTGGGACTCGTTACTCCCTCTTGCGATGGACACCGATCTGCACCACTCCAAGCTTGTCCTTAAATTAATGCAACTTCACTCTCACCAGAGCTTTGGTTAAGGCATCGGCTATTTTCTCGTCCATCACACATACTGGAGCTTTAATGCTCCTCTCTTCACCATATCCTGGATATAGTGATATCGTATCTCGATGTGCTCCAACTTGGACTCTCGGACAACTTCACACAAATATGGTTGTCACAGTACACACAAGTCATCTCAAACTGGACATTGAACGATCCTGCAAGCAGCTTCTGAAGCTACACTACCTCACAACTTGTGTGGACAAGATAAAATATACTCTTCCTCGATTGTACTCAGTGCTAGGCTTTCCTGCTTCTTGTTGCACCAAGAAAACATGTCAGACCTCAAGTTGAAGCAGCACCCTGAAGTTCTCTTCATATCTATAGCACTACCATCCCAATCGGAATGAACATATCTCTAGAGGAAGATCCTCTAATATTTTGCATATCTAAGGTCATACTCAACCGTACCCTCCAAGTACCTCATCACGTGCTTTGTTGCAACCATGTGAAAATTTCTCGGCTCCACCATGAACTGGCACAAAGTGTTCTCTGCAAAGAATATATACAACCTCGCTTTTGTTATCAATGAATCAATCGTCTACCTATAGATTGCGGAAAAACTGTCTTTGAAGTAGGATCACACAGCAACTTCAAGTTCCATTCCAACGGTGTAGCCCTGCAATCCAACATCTATAATCTCTTCAAGATCTCGACCGCATATTTTCATTGGCTAAGGAAAATCTCCTCTGGATTTTGCCACACCTCTAATCTCAAGAATCATGTCAAGATTCTCGAACTCTGAGATCTATTGTAGTCGGTCCCTCTGAAGTGGAGCACCATCCTCCCTCTACATCTTGTACTTTCTACATTGAGACATTCTACACTGGAGTGAGAGGTAGCTTCCTCTATTGTTGATATTATGTGTATCCATCTAGGTTATCTTTCAAGGTCACTAGATACCAATATCCTCTATCTCAAACTTTGTTGAAAGTTCCTCTTGCACCTATCTATGATCTTTCATCGTCTGTAGGATTCCATCTTCAACCTTGTAGCAAAGGTTGAGATCTCCATCACTCTAGGTGATCCTCAAGCTCCTCATATAAATGTATGTTCTATCCCATGGGTGCCTTCTAATCCTTTACAAATCCTTCTGTGCACATGTATTTCTATGCTCAATATGCACTTCTACTTCACTAAGTGTGTTTGGACAATCAACTCCCTCTTTCTGATAGAAACCACAAACCTTGCTTTGTATTTATTGATGCTTCCATATGTTATATTCTTGATCTTGTAGATCCACTTGGAAGATACTATAGAGTTTACTTCATGTCTCGAGACCTCATCCTAGACATCATTTTTCATGATCAACCAGTACTCTTCGATCATAGCATCCTTCCATTCTTTCTTCTCGGCTGCTTCTTCATAGCTGGAAGGATCTGCATTAATGATGTCACATAATAATGCCACATAATTGGAGTGTGTCTTAGGCCTCTTTCTTTCTTTGGAAGTCTTGTCTGGAGCACCATACTTTTCTTCATCTTGGATGATCTCTCGTGACGAGGTTGATCTTCTATGTATGTGTCCACCTCTTAAGATGGATCTAATGCTCTCTATGACTCAGTTATATCATGATTCTCATATTCTTGTAAAGCTCTTTCTTTCATCACTGGATCTTCGAACCTGGGAGCTTTAGGTTCCTCTTCATTTTGTCGGAATGAATATTCTTCAAGTGTTATGGCTAAACCATTGTCACTTGTTCTTTGGAACACGTCTCATCCTTCTTTTTTGTAGGTGATTGTACATGATATTTCCTACAAGTCAAATCCAGTTGCATGATTAGAAACATTTCATATTTTTCAAAACATATTAATAATGACAAATTTTTATGCATAAAGACATGTAACACAATCATTGAACTATATTAGCCAATGCAACATTTATCCATATCCCGTATACATATGGTAATTTTCTAGATTCCTTCCATCTCTACAAGGACATTATTAAGAGTGTGCACTACTCCCAACATGTCAGCAAAGAGGTTTCATTCTAGATAAGTAGCAGTGGAATGTTGTATCGCACCATAGGCAACTTACCCATCATATGCATATAGTAGTATATTGTTCATGAATGCAAACATTCCGACATGCATAATACATTTTCTAAATATAGGAATATGTAAACGATATTATTTAAGTAACTAGATATATAAGAAATGATAATTTAAACACATATCTTTGTTTGCTTGGTGGGTGGACTCCCTCTCGATCCTTATTTCCTTGTAAGATTAATTGGTCTCTTTGACAGTGTGATTTTCTCCATCATCTGATTCTGAGGACATATGTTTGTCTTTCTCATGATCGACAATGTTGAGAAAGTCTTTTGCACCACGGTTCACATGGGACTGTGTACTAGTTCTGGGTGTCCCTTCTTCTCCACTCACGACTGCATCTTGAATCAGAGGTTCTTCTTCAAATCAAGTTCATAAGGTTGAATCCTTAAAGTACATATTCATCATCACTTCAGGAATATTCTTTTGTTGTTTTCCTTTCTAGTCCATCATCTTCAGCAATGTGAGCATGATGCATCTTCTTGTTTGTCCTAGTGGATCCTTTGTTTCTAGGGAAATCTTTTGCAAAGAGGAATTTCTCATCACATGTGAAACATCTAAGATTGGAGTAGTCCTTTTGAGGTCTATGATTCTTCTGGAATCTCTTAGGCCTTCTGTGAGGGTGATCCTCCCTCTTGCTTCTATTCTTCTTTGCATGTGTTGTTAGGGCTTGATCATCATCAACTCCCATCTTTTCTTCTCTTAACACTAATCAGGCTTCTTATTGAGTGCATTCTTCCCATAATTTGTTGAACTTGATTAGCTTGTTTCTAACACATATCCCTTGAATGAATGAGTCTCGTGATCTTGGGAGACCATTCAAAGTAGTCATTAAGATCTCTCCAACATTTTCTTCAATGGCATCTAGTTGTTCCTTGATTTGAGAAACCCTAGTGAAGTAGGACTAAATGGTTTCTAAGTTTGGATCTTCACATTCTTGAGTTGATTTCTCAAGGTCCTCTTATGGATGATGTTTTTCCCTTCAAATAGTTTGATCAAGGCATCAAACATCTTCTTAGGAGTCATCAAGGATGATACATGAGGTATGAGGTGATCCTTGATGGAGTCTGCAATAATACTTTTGGCTCTTATCATGTTCTTCTTGTGGTTTTCCTTTGCCTCTTCTCCCTCTGGTTCTGGAACCTCCTCATTAACATATTTGTCCAAGTCATTCTCTTCTAGGATAAGAGAGATTCTATACTTCCATGCTCGAAAGTTATCTACTCCTTCAAGCTTATCTTCAACCTTGATGTGATTCATCATCTTGATATGAGAACCTCAAATGGAAATAATAATGGAATAGATCTTACCAATTTGAGGAGCCCAAGCTGATTTTGGAGCTAGCTGACCTAGGGTTCCATAGAGAAACCCTAATTTTCCAAACTTGAAATCTTGAGATTTTTCTTGGATAGAAAGATGTGCCTCCTTAAGGCGAGTTGTCTAGTGAGGTCATTTTCCAAATTCTAAGGACGAAAGATCCAAAAATTCGATGCCCTAGTTTCTTCCAGCATTAGTGATTAGGTCAAAATTGAAACTCCTCCAAACTAGAATCTTTCTCCACCAAAAGATGCGCCTCCTTGAGGCGAGTTAGCTTAGCCCTCTTTTTTGGAAAATTTATGGAGATAGTTGCTAGAACTTGGAATCCCTTATTTCCACAGCTGCATAGTACCTTAGGGTGGCTCTAATACCATGTTAGAGTTTGCACTTTAATTCAATTATGTTAGATCTTTAAACAGAAAGATAGAAAAGCACATCAATACACAAATATTTTTCCTCGGGGAAACCATAAAGGAGAAAATCTTGCAACTTCTTCAAAATAGTTATGTCACTTAGTATAATGTCAAACTAAGTTAGAATACCTGAAGGCAAGATGTCTTCAATAGCTTCTTCCTCTTCTTCTCTCTCTTAAGCGAACTTGCTTGTATGTTGTGTGTCCAAATGAGGGAGTGTGCCTCCCTATTTATACTTTACAAGTGAGTGACCCAAAAGCCTAATTTGGTCGACTTCCTAACCTAACAAGGTCAACTTCCCTCTTGGGAGACTGAAAATACATTTAACAATATTTCTTTTGGGGACTATTGCCCCGACTTACAACGAAGGTTTTACCTTGATATTCTAGAATGACCAAATCCAATAATAATGTCCCCAAATGGAGGAAAAACATCTCCGACGGAGGTACAATAAAATACAATAATAATATATGGAAGAATATCTTCCGAAGTTACATTTTCAACAACAATTACGTCTTTTGAATCACCCTAAACATGTATTCCAATCAAAAGTTAAGCGTCATCCCTGCATACCACCCCCTCCCCCCCTAGTATGAAATTTCATTTTATAGTAACCTAGTATGTATTCTCTGCAATGCCATAAGTTTGACCAAATTATGATGTGCCAAGAGAAAGTTACGACAACTTTATCAAAACTTGTTGTTTTTTACCCTTTCAAGAGAATAAACTTGTAATGTCTGACACGTCTTGGTTTCATGTTTTGCTTTCGTTTTTTTTACCACAAAACATTATGATCTGCCTTCTTTCTGATGCAACATGTGGCACTCAATTTGGATCTCTCAAGCTTCAAATATAATACTTTTACCCAAAACACGTGTTTGAGACAAGTTTGTGGACTAGTCAAAAACCCGAACTTCCATAAACTATAATTGAACTTATAATGAACTAGAACTTGAAATTTTTTACACATGTGCTTTGCCATGTCTCTTGAGGCTCCTCGAAATTTCATTATCTAAGATGTCCCCAAAAACAAAATTATAGCGAAAATAGCTATGATACCAAATGTTATGCACCAAACTCCCAAATTAACATAAAATTAAAAAGAAAAAGTAACCCAACACCTTAAGAATAAAATAAAGAGATGAATAAAAAGTATATTTAAGGGGGCAACCTCCTTTTGCAATGTATTAAATACACAAGATAAAACAAGATGATCTCTAAAACTAGGCCTCCTTCGTAAATGTAGGAGACAAAGGGTACAATTATAATTAAGATCTTAGCCAACCAATAAAACATTACTAATATAATAATAAAAATGTAATGTCACACTATTTCATACATTTTTTAATTGGATTGTATGAATATAATCAGAAGCACTTGACTAGACATGTATGGTTATTTTATGGTTATTTATCTTGTACACAATGTAGAACAAAGACAGACATCATATAAGTATAAGATTCTCCACAATCAAATCCATGTATATCCTAGCATAAGGTACAAGTTTTTTTTTATGGCGAGTAATCTTTGCAAACTTAACATGTTCTTTTAAGTTGAATTTTGGCTCTTTATTTTCCAATTATTTCTTTAAACCACCAATGAGTAATTATGGAACTCTCCTAGGGAAGAAGAGTCTTTCCCTCATTTTAGGGTACCATAATAATTCATCAAGTGTTGATGAAATTGTCATTGATGCTAACATGGACTTGCAGTTGCCCCACAGGAGTTCATTGATGCCCTGCTGATGATGCTGAAGACCCTGGAGATGGTCTTAAAGCCTTGTGGATGATAGAGAAGCCCTTGATAGGTTGAAGAAACATCTATGACCCATTTTATGGTCATCTGCCTTTTGATAGGGTCTTATAACCCTTGGAGATGGTCCTAGGGCATGAGGAAGACTTGGTACCCACTTACATTGTGGTATGATGATGTGGTGTTAATGATGTGGTGGACACACTTGCCTGCTCTTGACGATGACCTTGATACCCTTGATGAGGTCATGGAGTCCTTGGAGGTGGACATATGACCATCTTGCATATGGTACTTTGTCCTTGGTTCCTTGATGAAGCCCTAGTGGCTTGATGCAACCTTTGATGGTTGTGGTCATTTGATATAGAACGCAGTCATAATGTGTTAAAACCCACAAACCTTGGAGGAAGCATGCTCTTGCACTTGACATGCTCTTGAAAGCCCTAGTGGCTTGATGAAATCCTTAAATGGTAAAATCGAGGACACACTTGCTTTTGATGGCTTCAACTGACTCTAATTGACTATTTCGTGGTGACCTAAGCATGGAGCATACACTTATTTTATGCTGACCATTGAAATGGTGAGACAAAAAGGGCATCAAAAATAAAATAAATTATTGCTATGTCGGCCCCATTATGTGAAGTCGACCCAGAAGAAAAAAAAATATTATTGTGTCAACTCCATTATTGGAGGTCGGCCCAGAATAAAAAATTCACAAAGTCGGCTCAGTCAAAGTTTTAATAAAAAAAATATATTATAAGTCGGCTCAGAAATAAAAATTGAATTTTTTTATAGGTCGGCCCCGAAATTATGGTGAAAATTTAGTATAATTATTAACTCAAATCTTCACTTTTGCAAGGTGAAATTTTGGTGGAGCTCTGAGGAATTTCGCAGGTAGCAGAGAAGCCGAATTTTGACAGTCATTTTTTTGGTTCTTAGCAACAGCAGTATACTGAGTTTTCGTGGGAGCTGGCCCTAACTTGTTCAGTGAAATTTTTGGTGGAGTTTTGAAGGTTTTAAGGCAGCAAAACAAGTCTTACAGTCTTTTCTTCTCTGATGTTTGGGCATGAACAGTTCGCTGAGCTAGGTGGCAACAGATTCAACAGTTATAATTTTTGGGGGTTCTATCATACAAACAGTCCAATATTTTGAAGAGATGACAGTCCATTATTAGGTCTTTTCTCAGCCCATAAACAGTCCTCATTTTACACCAGAAGAGATCTGAATCTTCCACAGATGGTTGTTGTTTGAAGATGTTTTGAGATCTGAGGTTGATTCCAAATCTGTGGAGTATATCTGCAGCACAAACATCCACAATCAACAGTGTTTTTGCTTGGGGTTAAACAGTCACGAATGCAAATACACAGTCCAAGTGTGAGATATCTACACAACCCTAAGTTTTGGCATGCACTTACAGTGACACAAATAAGGCAAATGAAGATGATGATGAAGTGAGTACACAAGTACATAGCAGACTTGATGATGTCCTGTCTCTTATGACAAATCCTATTTTTAGACCTTTATTTTGGAGCAGCTGATTAGATTTCTTTTCATGGGCAGCAACAGTAAATCCGAGGTTCTCAGGTCTCAACAAACCTGAGTTTGAAGACATCATTTGACAGTGAACAATTCCAAGCTCCTTGATAAATGTTTTCCTTTGGAGTATAGGTCAAATACAGTCTTCAACCATCTACACAGTCAGAAGTTGAGAGTGAACAGTCTGAAGTTCTTCAGCAGTTGATCAAGCTCACTATTGTCTTCATCCAGCTCCATTGTTAACACGTGGACAAGTTTTTGCACCGATGCTAAAGTTAAGAGGTATGTTCTTTAATTCATCTGCATGAGGTAAGTTTGAACAAGTAAAAACAGTGAATGATTACATTATGTACAATGATAAGTCTACATATGGGGTGAAATCACATGTGAACAGTATATACAAGAAAATGTGTATCTATGTACAGTAGCATATAATGTACAGTGTATAGTTGTTTATAAAGAAGTCAGTGACTGGTACGTACAAAGATCAGTAAGAGTATGAATAAAGGTGTGTGAAAGTGGTCTGTACAAGTGGTATGTTCAGCCTGTGCAATTGAATGAACAAGTGAAAGTATGAATGTGTGATCTATTACATGTCATATTCCTAGATGACTATGATGTACTCTAGTATGATAATGATTTGATACATGTAAGATGCACTCCTATACTGTTGAAGTGAAGAGGTATGTATAGTGGTATAAGTGTGTAAGTATAGGTGCAAGCTAAAGTATGAAGTTATGACACATGCTACTGTATGAATTGATACACTCTGATATGATGATGCCTTTCCATACACTATGACATACACACAGTCCAGAGGTAGCAACTGTATGGGGATCCTTTCAGTGGATTTTGCAGCAGTGGATACACAAGTGGACTAAAAAGAACAATAGGAGCAATAACCTTTTGTTTGGTTTTGATCTATCAATTCAACACAGAGGAAGATTGACAGACCTACATGCAAACAATGATGTGCACAAATACATTGACCTTGTGATGAACTGTGTGATGAGATGAAAATGATTTTACTCAGCCAAGCCTTGACATTTGACAGACCTTTGATAGCATACACTGATTGAAGATCTTCAAAGTTGTTGACAGTCCTTATTTTGGGACTTGTTTAGAGTTCAAGCGTTGCTAGTTGAAGACATAGTCTTAATGCACAATAAGAGTTTGAATACAGTGCAAGAATGATGCACAATTGAGGCTGATGACAGCCCTAGAAGCTGTGGATGAAGTATTTGGATCGTTGAAGTCCAAGTGAATGCTGATGACAACCCTAGTATTGACAGCCCTAACTTGTTGATGATACAACCAAGTTGAGTAACATACATGAGTGTAGGAGAATGACAGTCCTATGCATATTGATTGCTGCTTGAAAAGTAGTTTGATAGTTTATGCTTGATTGATTCAATGAGAAGATGAACTTGCAGCAGAAGACAGGACCAGCAACCAAGTGAACCAGACAATGGTGATTATATAGCAGAGATACACCTACAGCAAAAGACATGATGATTAGATGACAGTTGGCATGGCAACAACAGACTTAACATGTGGATTGATGAGGCTTCTTGAGCAAAGGTTAATGAGCAGAGATTGACCAGAGAAGATTGAGAAGTGTACTACAGCAGTGTTAATGAGTACAGGTGATGAGCAGAGACTGAGACAATGAGCAGCGTTGATGGTGAGCAGGTGATCAACAGTATTGACCAGCAGGAGAACAGATTTAAGAGACAAGTGTTTGATGAGTTGATGTAACAGTAAGCTTTAATTGTAAATGCAAGCTTGTCTTGATTTTGAGGTTAGGATACCTCAAACCCTTCTTAGCAGGGTCTAAGAAAACCAGGCAGGGTCCTGGATACAGAGTAGGTGCTCTATGTATCAGTAGGTGCTAATTTTACCTAACGGTTGTAGCCGAGCCAAAACTAATACAAAAAGATTACAAAATTATATGATGTTGTGTTCTTTTGTGTTATGGTTCTTGATGAGTTAAATGCTATGATATGTGAATGATGAAGTTTATGAAATGATTATGAGATTGGTAGAATAATGAAATGATGAATTGGTAGTTAAGTGTGACAGGTCAAGAAAAGTTGTAAAATTGCTTTACGCTAATTCACCCCCCCCTCTCAGTGTCTACATCAAGTTTCTCAAAATTAAACAACAGATTCGCGCTTTCTCCTTCTTTTGTTTCCTTTTTTTTATGGCGAGTAGTCTTTGCAAACTTAACATGTTTTTTTTAAGTTGAATTTTGGCTCTTTATTTTCCAATTATTTCTTTAAACCACCAATGAGTAATTATGGAACTCTCCTAGGGAAGAAGAGGCTTTCCCTCATTTTAGGGTACCACAATAATTCATCAAGTTTCTCCAAATTAAACCATAGAGTCGCGCTTTCTCCTTCTTTTGCTTCCTAATCAAATAATCCTTCCACTTATATTGGCATATTGTAGGTAATATAACCCTCATTTGGTAAGGAGTCACTTTTAGGAGGTTGTCCTCTTATGGGACTCTCTTGGGGAAGAAGAGACTCGTCCTCCTTTTATGATACCACAATAATTCATTAAGTTTCTCAAATTCAAACAAACAATTCTTGCTTTCTCCTTCCTTTATTTCCTAATCAAATAATCCTTCCACTTATATTGTCATATTGTAGGTAACATAACCCTCCTTTGGTTATGAGTCATTTTTAGGAGGTCGTCCTCTTCTACTTCTTACCTGTGTTTTAATGTGATTCTCACCATTGTGTCTTTGATATTATCATGATATGCTATAGTTGGACATAATGGTGCTTTATTTTACATTCTTATGGAATATTCCATAACAATAAGGTGTGGTGGAAATGTTTTCTCTTCTCATTTGTGTACAAGTATTACATATTAAATATTGATAAAGTTTCATACCATAACTAATCATTTCCAGTTCAATGTCCCAACCTGATTTTTTAATACCTAAGGAACAGGACATGAAAAGATAGGGTCATGTGTCACATATCCAAATATCAAGCATGTGTGGCACTCTTTCCTTGCATTCCTTAATGTGGCAAACACTTGGAACACCAAAAAAACACCTAGCAACATTGGCAAGCAGTTGAGCTAACCCCTTAGGTTGTATGTGTGTGTATACACCCTTAGTGTCATGTTTAGGGTGGTCTATGTGTTCCCTATTGAACACCACTATTTGCAAGTCTCATGTTGGAAAACTATATCTACTCATCCTCATGTCATGTGACTTAGCTTAATACTCTACTAAGACAACTCAAACTTTGTTTCCCCAACCACTATATAGAAAATAATATATCTTCCTCCAACTACCTCCATTAGAACAAACTTGTTTTGTAAGTGTTGGCTTGGTTATTCAATTAAGTAAACATATGCATTGTGTACCTAAGTTGCACAATACTTCAAAGTGTATAAGTTTTCAAAACAAGGATGGCATGGAAACACAACCCCAGAATATTTAGGAAATAGATAAATGGGGAATTTATAGAATACACAAATATAAATAGCTCAAAAATATGTTTTTTTCAAATAATATATTATTAGGAAAATTAGAGTGAAATCATAAAAAATATTAAAAGAAATGATATAAATCATAATTTAATGAAAAAATCCTATATATACACTTACACATTATTATAGTATGCAAAATCCAAAACAAATGGTATATCTTAGGTTATGTGCAAAAAAGACAATATATTGTACATTATGTGGCATCCCCATCTAGCACTCCCAGCCACTAAAAAGGTAGGCACTAATTGGCTATTAAAATTCTAGCCCACAAGAGACCATTTCACTATAATAACACAAATATGGTCTTTCGTAGAGGCCCAAAATGAATTTATTGCATACACAAAGAAAAACTATAAAATGCAGTGGAATATATAAGTGGTAATAACAAAAATTCATTGCAACAAAATGCCAATGACCAAATTTAAACATGACCACATACAACATGCAAGATACATATAATTTCATTAAAAAAAACATGAAATTGCATATTCATAAACATAGACAAAGCATTTATCTTTTAAAAGAATATAGTCCAAGACACTAGCTACCTACGATCAATTTTCCACTCAACAGTAGGCATCCATGGTAGATGCCACCCCAACTCTAGGTTATGAGGCGACCAAGGAAACAACAAGCTACAGGTTTCTCACCACTCAACCCAACCCATTGCTCTCATAATTCAACCAATCTACTCACTACAAAGCACTCTAGGCATCTCATTCAATCATCAAACAACCATGGCACTTTCTTCCACTATCATACACAACAAGGAAGATCTTCCCTTTTTCCATTCAACAACCCCTTCCATAGGAAGAAAGAGTCTAATATGTTGTATGCCTTCCTAACATAGCCTACAAGCATAACACTTGGCTCTCAAGCATGTAGTGAGAAATAAATACACAATGGGTGAAATATTCCTAACTTACTCAACCTCCATGCTCACCTTCAACAATCTATCTCTCATCCAAGGTCTGCAATTTTTTTCCATAGTGCCCCTTTGGTCAGTTTCCATATTAATTCATGGTTGGCAAGGGAGAATGTAGCATGAGAAGTGTAGTGCATGAACATGAGAATGATAGAATGATAGAGTGAATGATAATGAGAGAGTTGAGGGAAATGGTGACTACATTTTGTTCTAACAATCTGATAGGAGAATGAAGTACTTTTATGCTTACCCACGATGATTGTACTCAATGCATGCTTCAATAACTACATGAGTGGGATTCCCCACTAACCTTTGCATGCAATTAATGATTATATTTCTAAGTCAATGGAGGTGGATGGGTTCATTAAGTCACGTGACAAGAAAAAGAGGTGAGACCATATGCTGAAACTTGGCAATAGAGGATCACTTTCCCATAGTCCCTCTTACCTCTTCCTGTAATCCCTCATTCCTCTTACATAGCTTGTGTTTATCATGGAAAGCCTACTACATTATCCATAGAAGTAAATTTACAACATCTACATGCCTATCCATTTGTTAGTATGGCCTTAGCTTTGAGCTCCACACCATGAATACATACAAACATATTTATGTCATTTACAAACATGGTCATTTATTTAAGATCGCATGGATTGAATCTTGTCAATATAACCACACATTTACAATTTATATTTAATCTGATCGAATACATTACAAGTTAACTCCAACCCAACAAATGTCAAATGAGACATGCATTCAATGGTAGATGGTGAAATGAAAGAAGTGTTTTCAACAACGCTTACAACAAAAATAAGAGGTCCAAGATGAGAGTTTTAGGATCCACATGCCCATGTCTATAAGGCTCGTTGGTATATTCATCACTCTTGAGAGATACAAGATGAATGGTCGAATGCACAAAGAAAATATTGTATGCCTTTCTTAATCCCAACATGGTATCCTTTAAAGAGTGAATAAAATCGTAGGTGCTCTAGTTCATCTTTGCTAATGAAGAGCTTGACACTAGTGAAAGAATATGAGTCACAATATTTGCAAATGTACACCATTTTCTCCATAACAAATCCACCATCAACAAGGTTCATGGTCCTCGTCTCATTTAAGTCTAATTATATGTCTGAAAATTCATCCACTCCAACAACAACATTTGCAAATTCTTCCTTCATTTTAGTTTGTAGAGAAGCTGGAAATAATCATATGAATGATTTCTTCTCTCGAGTGGTCACCTCACTATCCTTATGTGGAGCCTTCCTTTTCCATTGCTCTAGGCAATGAGGCCATCATCATAAACACTTGGAATCAAAGCATGGGCTAAAGTGTGCAAGGGAATGTTGAATTGGTTCCACCTATCAACAATGACTGTCTTCACCACCTTTTCAAACTCTGCATTGACAAATAAGAAGTGTGGGAGCCTCTTGTGAATGATTTCCATGGTTTCTCAACCCTGGTATCCATGTCATCATAAGCCACTCCCAAAAAATGCTTGTTGATCTCTACTTTTCAAAGAAACTCAAATGCTAATGTTGTGAATTTGAGCAAGCATCAAATCTTGTTCCACCACTTATCAATCAAAAGTCAACAAGCCATACTACCTTGTTCTAAATTTCAAATCTAACAATCTCCAAACAACCCATCTCACCCACCACCATAAATAATAATGTAATTTCACCTCTACAAGTCAACACAACATGTGGAAGTTTGAGGCATATCTTGTATCAATGACTTTCAACAACTCAAATTTAAGAGAATTGTCAAAAAATTGCCCAAGACCATTAATTGTTGGTGATGAAATATATAATTCATATAGCCTCTCGTGTGAGCTTCCTGATCCATTGTATCCTAGCCTCAAACTCTTCTAAAATTGGGTTTAAATTATAGACTATGCACAGAGTAAAAAATATGTGATTGTGCCTACTCTTTGCAATAAGGCTTGTGACTTTACAGACTAGTGCCTTATATATGATAACTAGCATCACATTGGAGGGGCATATGTGCTCAATAACATTTATTAAAAATTTTGCAATGAAATGATTGTTTACCTCATGTGAACAATCTTCAATGCTCAAATACATTATACATTTTGTTGAAGGGACGACAATGTTGATCAATGGCCTATGCCTCGTATCTTCTCACCCAATCGAGATAATAAGAAGTAAAAACTCTTGAGCCACTCCATGAAGAAAAAACAAAAGCTACTACATGTTCAATAGGTTTCCTATCCATTGTGAGCAACACAATGTTGAGTTTTTCATAATTTGGTCCCTTGAAATCTTGAGAGGCAATGTCAATCACCCTCACCAAGTCCTCCCAATAGGACCACCAAACCACATTAAAGGGGATTCCATGTGTAGATGTTCCTTCACTATCATGCCTCAAATTCTTCCCTATCTTGAACATTCAATATTTTTACAAGTCTTTGTTAACTTGCGTCACTATTGGAATTTAAAAGGAATTTTTTTTGCACCATTCTCCTCCTCTTTATCTTATTGAGCAATCCTTGGCTCCCCCATAGTAGCAAGAGAATGGATAGCAAGTCAAGCTCTCCTTGATTTGAGTTGTTAAGAACCATTATGCTCATTATCATATGGAGCCCTTTCATGTGACAAGGTTGTGCTCTCACAACCATCAACACCATCCACTCCTTGATGCAAAAAGCATTGTCTTCACTTGGTGTAAGACCCATTGTGGGGCTTCTTACAAATAGTGTACTCTCATTCCCTTTGAATATGTACAAGTTTTTTCACTTACTTCCAAAAAGGATAAAGACATTTGCATGCATGAATTTGGTTTAGGAATAAGACAACCACCACTTTGAAAAACCATGGATGTTGCAAACTCAGCAAAGAACAATGTCGATTGAAGATAATGAATCCCACAATAGTGTTCTTGCTGCCCACATGAGTCTTCTTAAAGTAACTGATTTAGGAATTACTCTCAATGCTCCAACATCATTGAAAACCTTTGTTTTTATTGTAGGAACGTTGTGGTTGGGGAAGATAGTGTGAAGAGTGAAAGAGAACTTGTTTTCTATAGGAAAAGAAGAAGACCTAGGGTTTCTAGAATCATTTCTTAAAAAAAAAAGCAATTCAAATGAAAATGAATTAAAAAACAATTTATGGAAATGAACTAGGGTTTTTAATCTTAAGACAAACATTGATTTTGTTTTTAGATGCCATGTGGAATCCATGTAGCCCCAAGTGTACTTTTTGGCCCTAAAACATGTGGGTTTAGACCAAAAATGTTTTGTGCTGCATTCCCGAAACATGAAATTCACCTATAATATTTCAGGCCATTTTGGAACCATTCCAAGCACATTGGGAATGTTTCCACATACTAAAACACAAGGGGGGTGTTTCCTACAACTTAGGTTTGTACTCCTCTAGTCAACTTTAAGCAAAACCTCTTTACATCCTATTGCATGACAAAAAGTACACTATAATGGTACTTGTTCAAACTTCATAGTCCACTTCAATACTATACGCACGTTGACATGTATACATGATAATATGGTCTCTCGATGAGAATTTCACATCCATTTTGTCCACAAAACCTCCCCTTGTCTTTTCTTCCATTGTCAAAAGGTCTAATTTAAATACATCCAAACATCAATTGAGAAAGCACCTTAGAATTTCACATCCATTTTGTCCACAAAATCTCCCCTTGTCTTTTCTTCCGTTGTCAAAAGGTCTAATTTAAATACATCCAAACATCAATTGAGCATTAATTAATGACCTTCGATTTTCTTGATTCATTTTGCAAATATACTTCATCTATAATAGCACATTTGTTGGCCTAGGTTGTTACAAATTATCATAAAAGTCTTTCTAAGACAATCTTAGACTTAGAGACCCTCAACAAAGACTTCAAACATTACCCACACATTCACAGATACTAAAGACAATCAAAGGAACCTTTTCCTATATGCAAAGACTGTTGAACCAAATACTACTTCTTTTTTAAGTTTCAGGTACATGAGGGCCATTTATGCATTATACATAACAGCAATACAAAGCTATTAAAGTCCTGATAAGTGATCTGGCCTAAATTTCAATATATGTGTCTTTTAAGTATATGCATAAAAGCCTCGCTATTGCAGCAAATGGTGTCATGCTTTTAACTTTGACTCTTGAGTTACCATTGATCATAATTTCTTAGGAAGGCAATGAAGTGCAATAATTTATTGAATGTGTCACTTTGTTAATATATCAAGCAAGTCAAAAAGAACAAGTTGTCCTTATAAGATATTCTAAACCTTTCCTCGGGTCCTATCTATCATTTCAGAAATTGAGGCATTTTCCTTGTATATAATATATATGATAAGAATAACAACACACTATCAACAAAACCAAGAAATTGGAAAAAAATGGTATCCCCTTTTGTCAACATCCCATGTGCAGTCATATTAAATTAAGGCCACTATCATTTGCATGTGTTTCTGGGTTGGAGACAAAGTGATGAAAACAGCAGTAGGAGAAGAGCAGATTGTAGAGATTTCATATTTTACATGATACAGAAGATGATTATGAGCTCATGTAAGGAGCAAAGGACTTAAAAACTTGCTCATAAACTGGTCGCTTGTAATCCACAGCCTGATCCAATTATCAACCACAAAATGTAAGTATCTATTCAGGTCAATGCACCTACCATATGCA
Organism: Pseudotsuga menziesii; assembly: GCA_001517045.1. Lineage (NCBI taxonomy): Eukaryota > Viridiplantae > Streptophyta > Pinopsida > Pinales > Pinaceae > Pseudotsuga > Pseudotsuga menziesii. The sequence continues at coordinate 224,101 of LPNX011051721.1, forward strand.
TGAGCAATTCAGAAATTACACCCTTTATATTGCACTCACATGTTCAATAACTTCCTGAGGTGACATCCACCTCCACTCAGAAAACTCGGCTGCCTCTGTCCCATCACCAGCTAGATTGATCTCATTCTCCTCTCCTCTAAATTTTAGGAGGAACCTGTGGACCTCTCTCCAGAAGATTCAGAAGCTATATAAAGTCACTTACTTCAAACAATTACAAAGGAGAATACTCTAATGATGGGCTGAATGTCACAAAAATCATGTGTTTTTTCTAAAGTCCAAATTCAGCACTATTCTTTACCACATTGGCCTTTCAAATAAGCTATATATTTTCAAGGATATTGGATGCAAAATTCAAGATCCAAACCATTATAAGTTCATACAATTATTTACAGACCAAAGTAAAATTTGCACCAATATTTTCAGATATGTGTGTGTGTGTGTTGGAAGAAAATCTAAAACCAAAACCTACCTGGGGAGTGGGGAAGTTCCTTCAACAGAAATGTGCCTTTTACCTTAATCCTGAGATGCAAAAGTAAACAATAGGACGCTGAATTGGCTCCATGTTCCAAAATTATCAATATTAGAAATTCAGTAGCATCCCTATAGAACAATGATGCCTAGAGAGAGAGAAGTGACCCTGCTTCAAGTATTTATGTCTGTTAATAATATTCATATCAGAACATGCATCTCGGTCAATAATATTAATATGCAGCAGAGGACAGAAAAGGGCCTGGGTTTCCCCCAAAATGAGGAAAAGTTATCATCTATGGTGAGCATTAGATGCTAGTGGAGAGGTGGCAACAAACATTTTCTCCATACGCCTCATATAACCAACACATCCACTCTTTTGATTAAGCTAACAGGAGAATAATGTTAATGGAGGGTGAAATCTTGGGAAAGAGATATGGTGTATGTCCACAAGCAGTGCAAAGATCTTACCCTTTTATAAAGTTAATAAAGAATACTAAACAATGTGTCATTTTACATTTCTTTGGATCAGCTTAACCTTTGACCAATTTGGGTGGCAGACTACCGTACTCGTAGATTTGTTATCACTGCAGTCATGGATTAAATGTTTACCATTTACTATTATCATTTTAGAAAATCGTGGCCTGCAGCAGTGCCCTGACCAATGCCAGGTCCAATGGGAGCAAACCCTACAGATAATCCAGCAGCAATAACAGAAGCAACAGAAATTAAGGGATCCATGGTAATCTCCTCTTACTATGGTTGAAAAATACTTGATACTTTAGATAGGATATGTTGGACATACAAAAAACAAATACATTTTACATACATATACATATATATGGATTTGAAGTATGATATTAATTCTAAATCAGATTCAAGGGAGAAACAGAGGTAGTTCTCATGCATAAGCATTCTTGCAGTTTTATGTGATTTTGATTATTACTTGTCAAATGACTTCTTAAATGACTGATCAAGCAAATAGACCATAAATGTTTTCTAACATTGTAATGTTTCCACATCAAATGCTTTTGGGGAAGCAAGTACCAAAAAAGGTTTGAAAGATTTCTTCAAACATGAGGCTATTAGTCAGCATGCTTGCATATGATAAAAAATTCTCACAAAGGAAGTCTTAGTTGATAGGCATTTGTCCATTAAGGAGATCCTAGACATGTTTGAGAAGGGCCCAGATATGATATGTATCCAGGTGTATCTAGGGAAGAGGGAAGAAGGAACCAGTAACATAGTTATCATCCATGCAGGCATAGCTTTCCTTTTTGTTGGTTCACAGTTAAGTCCATCTATACTATGGGGCTAAGCACTGTGCTAAGACATAGACAGGCTATGGATCCCATCAGATTTGTTCATAGGTTGGTGGTAGGTTGGAGTGAAGGCTCATAACCCAATCCTTCCAATAAATCATTTTAAAAGTGCCTCATTAGTTGACCAGTTAAGTCCATCCTCACTGTGAACAAAATATTTAGGCATGGAAGACTTGATCCATGTGGTCCCAAAGATGTCATGCCCTACCAGCCCATAATAGGCTCTGCAAAGAATGAACCCCACAGGCCCACAAGAAACGGAGGTCCATGTGATGATGAACAAACAACCTTCACATTATTGATTACATAGATTAAGTATTACATTCTGTCATTATGACATGCACACACTAGTGCATGTGTGAATGTCTCATCATCTTTCCGGGATTTTAAGTATTTTTAAAAGTGCCCCCATAGGACCACATGGGATGAGCCATGTGGCCCTACATGTCAAAAACCCGGTGGACCTGCAGGGGACAAAAAGCCTACACATCACAACCTCTATAGCAATGTTTTAAAACTCGGAACCAGGAGTTGAATCAGTTGAGGGTCAACTCAGACCAAAACCGGCAACAAACTGGAGCAGTTTGATTTCAATGACTCGGACTATTCAAAAATACATAAAATTTTACAATTTTAATGGAAAAATATATATTTAACATTCCAAGCTATGATCCCAAACCATTAGAGACAAAATATGTAAAGCCTACCCATGTAAGGGTGACAAAATATCAAAATGGCACCAAGTGCGATACATATCTGAATCAAAATTGAAAATATATAATCATTAAAATAATTGCATGTCGCCCCCCCCCCCTCCTCTAGGCTCTAGCCCTTGCCTATACCTCGAATCTCGAAGTTGATCCTCCAAGGACATTAGTCAACACCCTACAATTTTGATGAAACTTCCAAATCCAAGCATTAAAATAAGGTAGAAAAAACTTCCCATGCTTAATAAGTGATTTTGCTTGACTGAAGGGTATATTTTTATTAAGGTCATGAGTCATGACAGAGGAGTTCAATCAACTTCAACAATCAAGCATCAACACCATCAATATCAAGGTACATAGAGAGTTTGATGTGCTTGATTAAATTCCAATCCCTTGCCCTCATACATGATAGAATCTAGTGGAAACGTTGCAATCTTCAAATCCCGAAAACTATTAAGTCTATTGAATTATAAATGGAATCTAAAATTCTAATTTTTTCATACGAAGTCCAATGAGGTTGGAAACTTGGAACCACTCTCAAACATCCTAAAACAATTAAGAGTAATGTTAAAAATTTAAGTAAAAGGAAAGTTGACATTCTCCTTATCTTTCATATTCTATCCTCTCCAAGGAGAATGAAAGATAAGGAAAATGTCAACTTTCCTTTTACTTTAAGAATTTAACATTACCATTCAATATTACTGACTTCAATGTCCCTTGTACAAAACTGGTCAAATTTAAAAAAAAATATCCATATCTAGCCATGATACATGCACCCTGGGCAGATTTGGCTTAACTCGGCTAAGTTAATGCAGAACCGGTCGTTTGAGGCCGGTTTGGTACCAAACCGGCCTAATCAAGGTCTGACTCGGCCAGTTTGGTACCAAACCATCCTCTAGGACAAGTTTTGTCCCGGTTCAAGGTTGCTGAGGATTAAACCAGTCAACTCCACTAGTTCCTCTTCTAAGTTGACTGGTTTTTAAAACTATGCTCTATAGGGCCAAAAGCCCAAAAACTATCCAAGAAATTACATAGATTTATTTATTTTATTGTGTTAATTAATTTAACACAAAAAAATTTGACGCAAGTATTACTTTCTGTGACTGTGTTTGTAGAGAGAGAGAGAGAGAGAGAGAGCTGTAATCCCTGCAGGCTACAAGGACCTTGAATCTTATGGCACTACGCACCCAAAAGGTTCTAGCTAAGATACATAGCCTGCCACCATATAACAGAAATAAGGGCATAATCTGGCCTTCTATCACAGATAAAGAGCTGCAAACAAAGTGGAGAAAAATGTAAAAAGAGCAATAGGTGCCTTTTACCAAACACTCACAAAATTGTAAACGCTTGTATATTATCTTTGGTCAAGAAAACATTCTAACCTACGGAGGAAAGAATACACTTTGCATCCAAAACCAATGGTTTTGAAACATGGGTGACCAGGAAATGGTCAAAGTTGCATTGACCAACTAAAGTCTTTAGCTATAGAACTTCAAATTGAAAACAAATCACGGGGAATTCAACCTGTTCATATTCTTCAAATCATTGCAGCAATCTAAGACAACAAAGGTTAAATACACTTATCATAAGACTAGTGAACAACATAATCAACAACGTAAGCACCATTTCAACCTAAACAGATACAATATCCATCAAAATTAAAGACCAAGCCTGACCATAGCTTGAAGTAAACTTCATGCTGAAATATGTGCCAATACGGTAGGCATGTAAGACACAGATCTGGACCAAAAAATCACCATGATACTATAGTTATTCTAACTATCGAGCTGCAGTTCCCTGAAATAACTCTTAAAGGATGAGGTTGATGAAACATATTGAATCAAACTGCAGTATTGGACTCGACTAAACTATTGCATGAGCACTCCATTTATATGGAAAGCATCTAACAACTACAATTCTTCTCAAAGCTCATAACAGAATGTAATTATAGTCTTGAATACACTCACATGTATTCTTGAGACAGAAGCAGAAGACTAGATGGGGAAATAGATTACAAACCAATCATCCTGAGCAAATAGAACTTGGTTACAGGAGCATGCATCGAATGAGAGAATTTGTTTAATGTATTGCAATATTTTAATCTTTGAAACACAATTCAGGTCTTTAATAGTTTCAATTTCCATCGTAGCTATCTAGATTATATCCTTAAGAACTGATGGCCATTAATTTAATGATATACTTACCTTGCATTAAATCTGGATTAGTGCATATATTAAGTTGATCTGTTCAGCTTGCCTTGAAATCCACATACTGACTGTTTTAGATATAACCAACTTGCTAAATCTTCTGATGCACATCAAGGAAAGCAAAAGAAGTCACCTACTTGGTATTATGCTAGTTCATCCACTAGCTAAGGACGAAGGGTAATATGGTTTTGTGAAACAGTTGTATCTTCTCCTCCCTGAGCAAGTACCATGCATAAAAGTTTACTCTTCTTTGGATACTTTCAATAAAGGGTAGATGGAAAAGGGAAAAAGAAAACATCAAATGGAAAATAACACTTGCATATTGCATATAGTCTCTCACCAGCACTCTTGCAATATACACTTACAAATTAAAATAACAGCTTGGAAAACTCCATTAACGGAAAAAATTAGGGATCCTGACCACCATCCTCATCTTATGGTTGAGATTATAAGATAGTGGATCTAAGGTGAAATCCCCAATAAACCCTAATACAGCCAAGCGAAAAATACAGAAGAAATGAAACAGCACTTAAATGATGAACACAAGAGCAATTGCTGCAATACCCAAGCACATGAACAAGAGAAGCGCACTAGAAGAAGATTGCCCTTAGGCCTATATCGAATAATAAGTTGAATGAATGAATTACAAATGAGTATGCTTTTATTTATACACCTACTTTAGGGTTTAGGGTGCTATCCCCAAGAGGGTCACTAGGCCAACCTTGGCAAATATTAAAAAAATACAATAAGGTGGGTTAATTACCCATATGTAGGCTGAATAAAGCCACTAATACATCAAATAGAGGGTCATCACATGGCCTCAAGTGAAGATTAACCATAATCTCAACAACCCCTGCTAAGTTGAACGAGGGGCCACATAGAAGGCATACATCAATAAACTATCACAATAATGCATCACAATACCTACTCATAATGTTGAACTATGGATCATCAAAAGAAATATTGAACCTTCATGATCTTCATTGGGATTGATCATGCTATAAAGAGTCTTAGGTAGGACAAACTGATATTTGTTAGGAAGAGGAGGATCAATTGAAATAAGAGCCTATGATTGGGGCGACTTTGACCACTATGTGGAAGGACCTATAAGAAAACCGGCAATACTGATGAGAACAAAAACAACCCACTTATGTAGAGATGAGAACATGAATGAGTAGGATCATTATCATCGTCTAAAATTAATAGTTGCACATCCAAGTGAAAGTCTCATTACTGAACTAAGCATCACCAAATGGAGAAGCATCACTAGGCTACACATTTGGGTTGGTAATAACCTCATATGAAGATAAAGGACTGGAAGATACATTAGGGAGAGAAGAGGGACCAAAGGAAGAAGGGGCCCTAGCACATTGTCCCACAATTGTAGAGGAGTTACTTGGAGGAGTACATATAGGTGGATCAACATCAAATAGAGATGAGGAAAGGTCCACTACAACTAGCTAGAAATCATCAACAAGTGACCTAGCAAGAGGAGAAGAAACATGATCTATGCATACATGCCAAGAACCATCATTGGAATCATCACTAGAAAGGAGTGATGGAATAGATCATGGTGGACATTGAGGGAAACCTCATCAAATATCGCATCACGAGGCTTAGATGCACGGTGAGGGTTGTCGAGACGATAACCCTAAAAGGTCTCATTGTAGCCAACCAAAGTCCTATGACGAGTGTAATGGACAGATGATATATCACACTTTTCATGAGGCGAGTGGACCCAACACCTAATCCAAAGATCTTGAAATGTGAAATAGAGAGCTTTTCCCATGCAACCTCTCATGCCAATAAATGCACAAGTAGGTGTGCAATTGATGCTAAATAATGCACAAACAACTGCTTCTTTCCAAATAGAGAGCTTCATGCTCTAAGAGAGAAGTATGCAACAAGCCATCCCCATGAAATCCCTATTCTTACACTCAACCACACCATTCTACTAAGGAGTATGGGGAACAGTCCGTTGCCAATAATTGCCCTTAGAACAAAGAAATTATCAGAAAGCATTACCAATGTACTCACCTCCCACCTTAGTCCAGAGAAAATTGATCTTTTGTTTGCATTGACTTTCAATAAAAACCTTGAATTCTCGAAATTGATCAAACACCTCATCCTTGGATTCAAGAAGTGGCCAAGGATAGTCATTAATAAAGGTGAGGAAGTACTTGGCTCTGTAATATCCCGGATCCGGGATGATCACAAAATCTATGAAATTACCAACATTAATCAATTTTACATTGATTTATAACTTTCACCAGCAGTATGCATTCTCATAGACATTTCGTCAAACACGTTAGAGGCATTTCATAACACATCACAATGGCGAGATAATAATGGCACCTTTATTATGACTAACAAAGAGTAAACAGTACAATAACTATGGCTGGGATAGCCGCTACCAAGATACATTCAAAAAGAACCTGAAAGTGATGCCAACTCCAATTATGAAGCTCCGATGAAGACCCTGAATGGATCCTCCCTTTTTGTCCAGCTAGGGTGGATCCGTCACACCACCGAAACTAGACCAGAATGGATGGATGGGGTTTGCCAACCCCAAACGAAAACTCTAGGCTAACCCCTAGACGGTCTCAAGAACAAATCTCCAAATATTCAAGCATGCCTTTTCCATTTGCCTCTGCCTCCTTTTATCCTTGAAAAGTCTCCAATACAATGGATAAATAACATGGGCCAATGAAAACCATGTTCTATTATCTACTTTTTGCCCATACCATAGAAAAATACTATAGAACAACAGAAACCATGCACTGGGTAATTATTACTTCCCCTTAGCCAATAATTATTTTCTCCTTATTTGTCACCATTAATAATTTTCTAAATTCTTCTTAGGTGACCTTGCTCTATTTTCCTTAGGCCAAAATTGGGGACATGACAGTCCTCCCTTCCCAAATATGCTTGTCCTCAAGCAATGAAGAAACCATACCATCACATCATCAATCTTCCACCATCAACCATGCACTTAATGTGAAGACTAAGTACCAATGATACCAGGATCCCAAATGATCCTCAGAAATGCAAGGTGCAATATATATTCTCTTATGCAATGCATTAGTCACATGGAAGTCATCATGACACCCTGTAAGAAAAACATAAGTCCATCCAAAAGCATGTAGGAAACAATAACGAACTGCTGCAAAGATGAACCCATGGAGAAGAGACGAGGTGTACTTCCTCAAGCCAACCAACCAAAATGTGTTCCCAATGAGCTTCCCATAATCAACAATGCTTGGGTCCCACTGCTTGCTCACTCTCCTAGTGTGAAATGTCATCAAGAACAAGTCCCGCAAGTATGGGATGCCAGGGTCCCAACACTTGCGCACCCCATCAATACATAGTGTGAGTACATCAAATTAGAATGTGGGATGCCCAAGTCCAAATGCTTGCACATCTCTACCATGCACAAGGTCTCCCAAAAGAGTACATCAAAGTAGGAAGGGTACAATATCCTCCCAATTATTCCAACCAAGTGTGGAATGCCAGGATCCCATAACTGGCGCATTCCATCAATACATAGAGTGGTACAAAATAATACTTCATGGGGAGGGGTGCCAAGATCCCAAGTTCTACTATGCATTCTCCCATACATCATAATCACTAATATAGATACATCATAATGAAACATAGTGAAATGATACAAAGATATGCCACTCCCAATGTGGCTGAAGTGATCATCCATCAAAGAGCACTCAAGAAGCTTGCACCTCCAATCAAGAAAATAATCATGTGTCAAAAGCACACAATCATGAAGATACCAATCAAATCTAATCCAGTAACATAGGTGAGGATCCCATGTCTCATAATGCTGCAAGAAAGAATAAGATGTATCAAGATGTCTCATCATGTGTTCTCTTATCCAAGCAATGGATGAAGAACCTCCATCAATCAAAGAAGGAGCCTCCAAGTGGCTCAAGGAAGTGCATCCATGAATAGAAGTGATACAAAACAATGGATGCAAATGCTGTTCAAAAGGAATTGGTGCACATAACAAAGGATCATCATGAAGGGTAGGAGTCTCATACTCCTCATGTGGCACTAACAGAAAAAACCCCTTCACCCAAACTTCACTGGGATGAAAACTGAAAGAAGTAACAGTGTAGGATGAAGTGTAATGCACCAACTCATCCTCTAAGTCAAGAAATTGGAAACCTCTTCTCAAGGCTGGTTTCATGTGTGTTAAATTTGAGCATATAGATCTGTAGACAAACACACAACTCACAAAGAAGATCTCACAATTTACTCAGCCATTGAAGAATGAAACAGTGCAAAAGG
>LPNX011051721.1:234619-285903 GCA_001517045.1 Pseudotsuga menziesii
CATTGTCTAAATCATAACCAGAGTTCTAAAACACAACCAACTGTTACATTTAGTATTAAATAATGGTTAACTGACTGTGGTAGGTGAGAAAAACGTCCCACATGTGTGCAATTAATTAAACCATTATTTAACTGAATGTAGAGAGCTAGAACTGAATGTAACTGACTCCTAACTTGGCTTAACTAGTCATCAACTGAAGTTAATTGACCTTGGTTGGTTTCGGCACTCCCAGTTGCTTCCTAAATTGTAGGAATTGATCTAGGAGACTCCTAAACTTATGCAATCAAGTGCAATAAGTGGCAGTGAGCCTCAATTAGTGTTCCCCACACTTTGGTAACTGAAACATGTGCCCCAATTAGGTTAAGTTTAACCAATGGTGCTAATGACTATAAATAGACTGGATGGACTCCCGATTTAGACATGACTCCCGATTTAGACATATGACCAAATTTGGACAAGGGAGGATTAATAATCCTAACAATGTGTTTAGGATCATGTGCCTCTTCCACAAGTGCGAGACTTGCACTATGAGACAACTCGTGTTCTTCTTCATCCATGGCAAGTGTTTACCATTCAGCTTGCTCATCTTTCAACCCTTCAAACATTTGTAAATCAGTTTGAATCTCATGGTTCACCACACCATGAGGAGTCTCTCTGCTATAATCCATACAAAAATCAGAAACATAGGAAGGAGACCGTGAACCTTGCAACTCCTCAAGAAGTTGCTCATTTTGGATCTTAGATTCTTGAAGTGCTTCTTGAGCATCCTTCAAACAATCTTGGGTGGAATTCAATTCATGTTTGAGCTTGCAAATTTCCTCGTTATCTCTTATGGAGGCTTCATGTAATATTTCAGCAAACTCAGTCAAATGACTTCTATCAAAAAGCAAACACATGATATTACCTTTAGTTGTTGATGTTTCCTTCTGGATCTTCTCTATGACTCCATTGGAAGTTTGTGCCCCCATGGAATCATCTCTCCAAGCCAATTGGGACACAAGTGCGCTAGTGACTTGGAGAGTGGCCTGGGTCTCTTGAATCTTCTTGTCATTCATCTTGAGTGACCCTTTAAAATGGGAAAGCTTATGAAAATAAGCCTTCTCTTCCTCTAATATACGATCAGCTTCGTGAAGCTCATGTGGTGATGGTGAGATTGATCCTAGGACCTCTTCCTCTACTGCAAAATATTCATCTTTTTCAAACTCATGGGAACTTGTACTTGCAGTAGTCTCATCAAGTGGAATCTCTATGTCACCAACATAGAGGAATGGGACATAGAGGAATGGACATCCAGCAGTAGATGTCTCTCCTTGGCACCCATCAGTAGGTACCTCTCCATTAGAGCATTGGTCAATAGATGCTATTTGATTCATGTTCTCAGTGAGAGATGCCTCTGGGAGATCCTTAATAGAACAAGTGATGGCTTCATTATGCTGATAACCCTCATCAACAAGGATTGTGATCTTCTTCTTCCCAACACTGGTGGTGGTCCCCTCATTGCGCTCCTCCAAACATTTATGATTTGCTCTCCAAGGTCTCTTGCAAGAAGGGCATATACCTTTCTTCACTAACTCCACATCTTCATTCTTGGGCTCATATCCAAATAAAGAATTCACAAAAAATTCGAAAGGGACTTCTGAGGATGACTTCATCATAACACTATATGCTTGATACTGTTGGGGCAAGGTCTTGCATGTTCCCCTCCACCATGCTATTTCCTTCAAAGGATCTTTCCTTGGTGGTGTGGTCCTTCTGTATACACAGTCATTGTACAAGTGGTCACAAATGTAACCATCATCATCTATGAATGTGAACTGTGTAGAGATATTGTAAAATGGTTCCACATAGCTGCCATCATACAACTCAAAATCATTTTCCACTGAGAAGAAATACTCCTCCTCATACTGCTCATACTTTGAATCTGAATAAGACATGGATCCAATTCCTCTAGTTCCCACAACTAGCAATAATTATGATAAATTCTTGTTTTCCAACAATTGTAGGTGTCTTGATTTACATGGAATGTTTCAAGACACATTTATCAGACCAAGGAAGACAGAGTTCAGATCTACATATAAACTCTTTGAAATACAAGGTTGTAACACACCTTTGCGGATCTGTAGCTAGCGTTCAATGTCTTGACAGATTTGTGTCAATCGTGAACAAACCCAACAAAGGCTCTAGAATATCCACAAAATGACTGGATATGCATGTAGATGCTTACCAACAGCTTGGATAATTCCAAATTCGACTAGCAATGTACCACGATCTTCAGGTAACCCTTGCATTATACGCTGCCCAAAGAATGGTGGATTGCTCCTAGAGAGGGTGGAACGCTGCCATATCTAATGGATCACTGTCACCAACTTAGATCTCTGCCAAATGGAGTGGGATCGCTGCTTAGAACACTGGATTGCTACAACTTAGAATGGATCTTCGCTTTATATCACAGCTTTGGATAATTCCTCCTCTTGCTAAGGGAAATCGGTACACCAAGGGAACACGTCCTCTCTTTGAACGCAATTGGCCCCCACTAATGTATTCTTCCTTCAATGGAATGCGACCCTTTCCACATGGATTCGACTTTATCCCGAATGCCTTGCACCCATTATGGCCTCGTCCACAACACGCAGTCCAAAACGACTTGAGTTTCTCCTTACGTCTCCCTCAGCTTGCGATCTACAGCATGAGAGGGATCAATCCTCTATTGTCTCTACGATCTTCACAGATGTGATGCCCCTTCACGACTTCTCCCACACCCACGCGACCTCTCCTCAACCTTCACGGGAATGTCAATTGAAGGATTGGTCCTTCTCCATTGATGCGGCCCTTCACAAGAGAAAGAACCGGCCCTTCCTCAAGCTATCGGCTCCACGGCCTCTCTCATTGCACACGGCCTCTTCCAATTACCACGATGCTTCACGAGTCACAAATAAGAGGAATCGGCTTCTCTATAACCACGATTTACAGCAGTGTAAACATTTTTTTAATGGCCGGAGGAAATGACGCACACAGCTTGCCAATAGTGATTACAGGCATGATTTGTGTAGGGAGTAATACATCTTTCCTCTAATCCACAGCCCAAAAGAAAACACAACCCTCTTCAATTTCTTCGTCTTTCCTCTCTACGGCATGATCTTTGCTCACGGAACTCTCCACGGCATGTTCACGGCTCAACTTCAGTGTGGCCTTGAGTGAGTTCTGGCCTCCATGACATTTCCCAAAAGGTATCTGCGTCTTCTCCACCAAAGTGGCCTCCACACGATGTGATACAGCCCTCAAACAATCTCGACCCCTCTTCCTTCCAAGTGGAAATCGACCCTCTGGAAGTGATGATGTATTTAGCCGGTTGTCTCAATAGACTCAAAAGATGACGGTTACAACAATGCAATCACTCCAGCTAGAAGATAACAGTGGCCACAAAACAGAAAATTTGTTTTCTCCAATGGCATTCAAACCACAAGGCAATGTCTTCAGCGATGCAGAACTCGACCCAAGCAAGGAAATCGCCCCAAACAGAAACTATGCGACAAACCAATGAAAAAAATCGCCACATATGCTCCAAAGGAAACCCTGACTGAATTCCCTTAGGCTAGCAAGATCTCCAGCTCTGATACCACTGTAATATCCTGGATCCGAAATGATCACAAAATCTATGAAATTACCAACATTAATCGATTTACATTGATTTATAACTTTCACCAACAGTATGCATTCTCATAGACATTTCGTCAAACACGTTAGAGGCATTCCATAACACATCACAATGGCGAGATAATAATGGCACCTTTATTATGACTAACAAAGAGTAAACAGTACAATAACTATGGCTGGGATAGCCGCTACCAAGATACATTCAACAAGAACCTGAAAGTGATGCCAACTCCAATTATGAAGCTCCAATGAAGACCCTGAATGGATCCTCCCTTTTTGTCCAGCTAGGGTGGATCCATCACACCACCGAAACTAGACCAAAATGGATGGATGGGGTTTGCCAACCCCAAACAAAAACTCTAGGCTAACCCCCTGACGGTCTCAAGAACAAATCTCCAAATATTCAAGCATGCCTTTTCCATTTGCCTTTGCCTCCTTTTATCCTTGAAAAGTCTCCAATACCATGGATAAATACCATGGGCCAACGAAAACCATGTTCTATTATCTACTTTTTTCCCATACCATAGAAAAATACTATAGAATAGCAAAAACCATGCACTGGGTAATTATTACTTCCCCTTAGCCAATAATTATTTTCTCCTTATTTGTCACCATTAATAATTTTCTAAATTCTTCTTAGGTGACCTTGGTCTATTTTCCTTAGGCCAAAATTGGGGACATGACAGGCTCCCCCAACTGAAGAGGTGGCCATGGGCCACAAATGTCATTGTGAATCAATTCAAGGGGCTAGGAAGCACGCCTTGGTTTTTCCTTTGGGAAGAGCTCTCTATGATGTTTACCATCACACAACCCTTGTAAACACTCATAGAAGATCCTCAATAAGGCAAAGACAGCTCATATGTCTCAAGGATCCATAATTAGTGTTAGCTAGATGAAAATGTCATACCTTATTGTCATCAACCATTGCAATGAACTTGTTGGAAGCTGGAGGTGAAGAATTCTTCAACAACTTGTACATACATTTAGACTCATGACAAAATCCTAAAGAAAGCACTTTAAAACAATCACGAATATCTTTGACAACCCATCTGTTTGACCAAAATTCCATCTTTTTATTGGGTGTGTGATGTAGTAAATAAATAATGAAGTCAGTCAACCCCAGGAACATGGAGAACATCTTCATACTTAGCATTGTCAATCACAATAGTGCCACAACCAAAAAATGGGAGAAATGAGTCATCAACAATAGCTACCTTTTCTCCTTCCTTGATCACTATAGTCAAAAAAAGGCGCTTGTGCTTCGTCATGTCTCATAGCCCAAGAATCTGCAATCTATTCTTGTGATGAAGTTGAAGACCACAAAGCAGAGTTCATAACTAGATATGCAAAATTAGAAGAACGAGTTGTATCCTCGAAGAGGTCATTGTTACTAGCTATTTGCCTAGCAATTTCTTCAATCTTTTGAAGACAGGAGACAACTCTGAAGGAATGTCCCTCCTTATGACAATAAGAGCACGCATTCCTCTTCTTCTTTGAGGATTGGGAGTTTCCCCTGCAAACTCATGCTTGCACGAGGATGTAGAAGACTTGGAATGGGCTTGACCTCTAGTGGGTAATTCACCCAAATTTCTTAAGGTGAATTGATGTTTGATAAGGTTAGAAAATGCATACTCTAAATCAAATCAGGAGCCTTGAGAAAAAGAGGAATGTTGTAAGAGATGATAGCAAAAAATTTTAATGCAGGAGAAAGATAATTCAAAACAATATTCGCACATTTTGAAACTGATTTTTCCTTGCCACTGGGTGTAATAATGTCAGCTTATAGGTTCTTGAACCATGCAATATATGTGTTACCGGATCCACCACCCCAGTGTGTAGGATCCGCAGATCCATGGATCCGATACGTATCTAGATCGGATCCGCCTCAGATCCACCATGGAAACGTATCCCCTACAGAAGGAAACGTACCCTGGTCCCATGAAATGGATCTTGTGAAAAATAAAAAAAATCCTGAAATTTTCAAACAGATCCTGTGAAAAATCAAACTATTCCTGAAATTTTCAAATGGATCCGGCAACTTCCAGTGCTTCTAAGACCCATTGATACCCCCAAAAAATTATTTTTTAATGAAAAACTTAAAAAACCCTAAACACCTAATGGCTAAAATCGTAAACCCCATTCCTGCTCAAGGTATGATCTATCCTTATGTCAAGATATGCTCTTGAACTCTGATACATCAATATCAAGGTTTGCTCTCAATGTTTTTATTTGATATATCTTTATGGTCAAGATCTGTTGTCTAGGGCTGATCTATCTTATGTACTATGTTGTTGCTCACTTCACCTACATTGTTCTATATTCTTGCCATAGCTTGCCATAGCGTTCAAGAAAACCAATTTATTCCCTATTGATAGGGACATGTGGATGTGGCTCACAAAAACACTATTATGACATGCTTCAAGTTCATGCTGAAATGGTTTTTAAAATTATCAATAGCAAAACTTATCAAATTATCAATTATGGTACATGAACTCTCTTTTTTGGCAATAACTTATAGTTCTACTCTTGTGTGTCCTAAATAGTTTTGTTTCTTCATTCTATTTTTCTGTTTATTATAAAAATATTTTTATATTTGTTTGTACTTGATGTTTCCCCGCCGTATCCGGATCCTAGGTTTTAAAAAATCTAGCGAATCCATATCCGGATCCAGATCCGAATCCGTATCCGTATCCTGGTAACTTAGTGCAATATACTCCTTGACACTAGCAAAGTAAGCCACCTGAGATTGGAGAGCTCAATATCAAGTCAATTGATATGAGTAGTGTTCACTGTGCCAAATAAGTCGTGAAAAGTATCCCAAATCTTCTTTTCACTTTTGTTATTCTTAGTTTGATGAATAAGGTTTGGATCCACATAGAGAGTAATCAATACAAGGGATCCATCCTTATTCAAGCAAAATAGGTCAAAGATGTTATCAACTTATCATCAAGGTTTTCTCCAAATACATCCATAAATGCTTACTGCAAAGAAGGGTTGTCGTTTGATCTACCCAAATATGGCAGTTCGCCTGTTAAAATGAGGGAAAAGCCAATTTCCATCCACAGATACACAAGTGTCAAGATACTAGTCCAGCCTTGAGAAATCTGCAGTATTTTGGTTGAAAATAGAGAAACAGGAAGGCATTGCCCTAGAAAAGGGCACAGATCTGCAAAAAAACTCCCCTTAACTCCACTGAAAAGACCAAAAAAATGCCAAAGACGGAAGGTGCCAGTGAAAGAAATGGTAAAACCCTAGAAACCTATTTGCTGTTAGAAAAAGGAATGCTGAAAGTTGAAACCCTAGTTTCAGACCCGAATTAGCCCTAAAACAGCACTGAAAACCCTAGTTTTAGCCATGAAACAATGCTAGATAGAGAAAGAAGAGTCCACACTGGCTCTAAGACGGAATACCATGATGAGATCATAAGATAGTGGATTTAAAGTGAAATCTCCAATAAGACTTAATCCAGCCAAGCAAAAAATACAGCACTTAAATGATGAAAACAAGAGAGATTGCTGTGATCCCCAAGCACATGAAACAGAGAAGCACACTAGAGGAAGACTCCCCTTAGGCCTTTATCGAATAATAACTGGAATGAATGGATTACAACTGAGGAGAGTGCTTTATTTATACACCTTTAGGGTTTTTGGGTGCTAGCCCCAAAAGGGTAACTAGGCCAACCTAGTCAAACACAGAGAAATACAAAAAAGTGGGTTAATTACCCATATGTAAACGCAATAAAACCACCAATATATGAAATAGAGGGTCGGAAAATGGCCTCAAGTAAAGATTAACCAAAATCTCAACACCTAAATGTAAACAATATAGTCATAATAGCCAGAAATACATAAGACATGGATGAACGACTAAAACACTCCCTGTCAGCTAACAATCAGGGATATCAATAAACACAAACAAAACAAAAATTCAAAAAAAAAAATCACAGCAAATGCACTAACCCAGAGAATTCCTGAATGAAATTGAATTAAAAATTACTTTGGCTTGTCAATAATGACTTGCCAAATTGGTGAAAGCAGGGATTTGTTATTACCCCCAGCAAGGTTCAAGTCTCTTAGCTGAAGAGTGACTTTTGTAGTGTGGCAAGACGTTTCTGGCCATTGAATGTCTTACATAGAACAATTGATGCTTGCTGGTGATGACTAGAAGCATTCAATCAAAAAAAATTGTCTTTATGCTGTCCTCTGACACAGTCCCAATCAAAATGAAAGTAATACACGAATTACTACTATACAAGGTAAAAACAGACAAAATAAAATAGAATTCTATCTATAGTCTCAACAAGGACTCTACATGAAAGACTCAAAAGAAAGAATGTACCACGAATTGTAATACATTTTATGTTTGGCAAATTTTTTAGTCAAATGATCAAACTATATCCCAGATTTGTAGCAATTCGATGAGCATTTTCAGGCAGTCTTCTAGCAGGTGGCAGGGGATCAATACAGCTCCAGATTTATAGTGGTCAATCAAGAAGCAATCCCAGATTTGTGTTCAAGCAATAGATCTTTATTCCCAAACTAGCACATCATGTGGCAGTCAAAGATTTGGTAAAAGGATCACTTCCATATTTTTCTAACACGCCTGGTATCAATAGCTGGCAATTGAGCTATAAAGTGGCATTGTTATTTCCAGATTTCTTGCAGGGAGCTCAAGATTATCTTTATCTTTAATTAGCAACAAATATCTTTTGGGGAGAGGATCATCGATCCTTGAATATTGTAATGCTCTATATTTTGCGATGTAATGCTCTATAAATAAGCAGATTAGAAATTGTAGAGGGGGGGGGGTTCAGTATGAAAAGCTTGAGAGAGCTGTAGGAGGAAGAAAGGATTGTATGAGTCAATTTGTAAGCCCGAGGGGCATTTTGCTGTAATCTCTACTGTTATTGAAGATGCATGAGAATTGCTCTATCAGATTGTTAATTTCTTTGTTTTCCATTTTGCGTTTTCTTCCTGCTTGGATAAATTGCAGACTTTAAGGATCATGGTTTCCTTTGATTAATGGATTCTCGAGCAGCAGAAGATTTGCTGTGTCTTTCCTATTAATCATTGTTTTATCTAAGTACCTTGCATTCATTTTGCAGAGAGGATCTCTGCTTAGTAAATTTTTTGCTTTTTGTCATCTTCTCCATTCTTCTACCCATCACTATATAAACCTTTTATCTGATTTATAGTTTGATTGCCTTCAATGAGCAGAGTGTTTATGAATCCATCGCCCAATGGTCTATCACTGATCTACAGTAAGCTTGCTTCCTTTTCCTCTCATATTCATTCTAGTTGATCCAACCACAGAAATCCAAATCCCAACTTAGAGGTGCCTAAACTTTGTGCTTAGCAGCTGGTACAATGTTTAGGACAAACAGAGGACATCACACATCATCATCTTGGTCAACTAACCAAGATCCACCTAGTTAACTGACCAGGCATGTACCTGCAGTAACCACTTGGTCCCAGGCCAAGAATCTGCCTAGTCCCAAACTAGGAAGTCTCTGTCTCAACCTTCAGGATTTGCTTGGACCTCATGACCAAGAAAGTATCTGGTCCCAGACCATAATACTCTAGAGACATATAGGGGCCCTAGCTACATGCTAGGGACTTTTCCATGGCATCAAATTGCTTGGTCCCAGACCAAGAACCCCAGGAGACTGTTGGCGGCCCTAGGGTACCATCTAGGGACTTACTCTGCCTGGTTCACTGACCAGGAACCCTAGTCAACTGACTAGGGTACTATCCTTCCTAAGAATGGGTCTCACAGTCGCACTATCTTTAACAAAGGGGACCATTGAGCCAGAACCAAAGTTAGCACCAAGTTCCAAAGTTTGTGGTCATCCTTAAAACACCATTTAGTAGAAGACATCAGCTTATGGTAGCCATTTGGTTTGTGGTCATCCCAAAACCATGAATTTCAGAGAGCACCTTCCATTAGCAGAAGACACCAGCTTCTAGCTAATTTACTTTGCAACTGATTAGATTGTCAACTAGGAAATGTTCAGCATGTGATAGTTGCCCACTTCCAATTTTCAGCTCTTTGCTTGGACTCACATACACTCCTTCGGATTACAGGGGGAGTGTTGGAAGCCTAATCCTTTGGGTTAGGAAATATTGGAGAAATGCGAAGAGTCATGAGGAGTCCAAGAGACAGCTTGGAAGATGAAGTTGTTGATTTTTCCTAAGCAGCATCGAGAGCCATTCTCTGGGAGAATGGAGGCACCTGGTCAGTTACCATGAATTTGACCCAGTCTAGGACTGGGGGACTCAACCTAGGGCTGAGGGCCATTCTTTGAATGGAGGGACCTGGTCAGTTACCAGGAATTTGAACCAGTCTGGGACTGGGGGTCTCACCCTAGAGCTGAGGGCCATTCTCTGGGAGAATGGAGGCACCTGGTCAGTTACCAGGAAATTGACCTAGTCTGGGACTAGGGGTCTCACCCTAGAGTTGAGGGCCATTCACTAAATGGAGGCACTTGTCCAGTTACCAGGAATTTAACCTAGTTTGGGATTAGGGATTCAGCCTGGGGCTGAGGACCATTCTCCGGGATAATGGAGGCGCTTGGTCAGTTACCAAGTATTTGACATTGAGTCATTTGATGCAGTCCAGGGCTGAGGTACCTGGTCAGTTACCAGATCATCACAATAAACCCTAAACTGGCTCTAGGCACGTGATGCACTCCTCTCCTTGATCTATGGGCTATGAGACATTCTCCAGGGACTAGCTACCCCTGGTTGAGAGACCTAGCACCTGATCTTGGTGGCACTAGGAGATCAAGATAAAGCATTTAGTAATTCTCCTTATCTATGTTGATGTACTTTGAGTGGGCATGAATGAACCACAAGGACCCTTGAGACCACTTGCTTTGACCACAAAATACTTGGAGGACCTTTCAACCCTAGTCTTGGTCCATGAGACTAACAAAAGAAAGACCAAGTGGCACAAGTCAAAACACAAAGAAGACCTTTTGTACCAGAAAAGATTAAAGTCGAAGGGTCAAAGATGAAAAAGAATTAAACCCTAATGTCAATTCCTAAATATGTGGAACCAATTCAAATGTTTGATAGTCTATAATTAAAGGACAATTGTAAATCATTTGACATACAACTTCATCACACAACTGCTCCATTTTGACAGAGGCAACTCATGACTGGGACTATCTTCATCTTCGCTGCTGTTAAAGGAGAATTTGTGGCCGAGTCTTTTCTTTGGTTCTTCCTCTTATCCTAGTGGGGCAGCCTAGCCAGCTAGGGCTTCTCCATACACAGTGTACAATTCACGGTGGTGACGAGGGGGGCAGCAACAAGCTACTACATCACCCTCGATGGTGACTAGGGTTGTTACAATAGTTCTCTGTGGTGGCAGACTCCGCTGGCAATTCACGTTGGTGATCTAGGGCATCAGCAAACTCAGCTGACATCCCATGGTGGTGGCCTAAATCTATAGTGGTAGACTAGCAGATGGTCACGGCTAGCAGCAGCAAGATGCCATAGCCTCGATTGTGGCCACGGATAGCAGAAACAGACTGCTCCCTATCACGTTGGTGGTCACAGCAACTAGGAGAGCAGCAGCGATCTGCTACAGCAGCTCACGGTGAGGGTTTAGGGCTGCATCAGCCCACGTTGGTGATCACTGTTGGCAGCAGCAGCTACTATAGGGTTCAGTGAAGGGCTGCAGGTACAAGATACAGGCCACTTGGCATTCACAGCAGAAGCAGCACATCACAGTACACATGACAGCTGAGGCAGCAGCGGTAAGCCTGCTAGGGATTCCTTGACTTTGGAAAAATTTTGTACATTCATCTCAGAATTTTGAAATCAAATTTTTCTACTTTCATGTACAAACTCAGTCATCTCATTTAGAGGATGAATTACTAATGCTTTGGGGGTTTTGACCTTTAAAGGTTTCCCCGTGAAAAATCATGTGTTCAATTGTGTGATGCTTGGTTGACTACTATACTTGTCTTACTGTTGTTTACTGTTCAAGTTCTATCTCTATTACAGTCTGCAATTTTTAAGAATATCATGAACATGTTAAAATTCAACAGAAGTGTCACTTGACATTGTATTGATATGTATACTACCATAATGAAAAAAATGCAATTCACGCCTTTCTATCTTGGTCTCTACCTATCTTTACTTGTCCTTGCTTATCTTCCTACCTACACATTTCAATAGTTACGAGTTAGGGGCCTACCCCAAATGATCAAGACAACTTGCCTCCTGATTCCAGGCTTAGTCCTACTTAATGTTTATGTATTGGTGATGGGCCCTTCTTATGTTTATGTCTCTTTGAACTAGACTTTGACCTTTTTTGTTTTTGGCATTCAGTTTCTTGGACTGTTTTGCTGGTAAATCAGGCTCAATTTTGAGCTTGGCTAGTGGTGGCTCGCCTTTTGTGTGTGAAATGCCCTCTATGTACATATTGCATATAGGAATCCTTTATTAAAAAGAAAAAGAAAAAGGGAAGCTACAAAGATAAAGAAAGAATGAAAGAAATCAATGATAAGAGTAGTTCAATGCATGAAAGACTTATAAGAAAGATGGACAATTTGGCATATGTTAGAAATATAAAATGGGTCTAAAGAAAATAAATTTCTGGAGGAGCCACTCAAAACATGTAACTTAACTGTGATGAGTTTAAAGTTGTGTAGCATGGGTACCCGTACCCAGGGGTAGAATACACGTAAGGTACATTTCCTTCTATACCCTCCAATACGTCGTACTAACTCCACATACTCGAGACGCCATTATAAAAATGGGGTACGTATAGGCTAAATCGTACAACGTAACCCGTGTTTGGGTACTCCGAGGGTACGACCGACACAACAAAATGCAAATCCGTTAGGGAAAATGTAATGACCTACAACTAAATCTGAACTAAATTTTTGCTATCTACGTATGGAGTCTGATTCAGGACTTATGTCAAACACTTTGCAACACTGTTCAAATTCCACTGAATATTGTCCAAATCTGGTAGACTAATTTTGCACTGATTTCCAAGGAATGTTTTTATGGTTTTGTGTTCAGCACACATGGAACATAATTTGACTACAAAATGTGCAGATAAAAAATATGCATATGTATTTAACACTGAGAAATATTAAATTAAGCACATAGATCTGTGGACCAACACACAACTCACAAGATAGATCATACAATTTACTCAGCAATTGAAGAATGAAACAGTGCAAAAATGGCTTGCAACTGTGAATGCTTTCATCAATCAAAAGTAATTAGATAATAATTACAATGAAGTACAATGGCTAAATAGCCTCATGCAATTCGAATCCATGTGAGGAAATTCGAATTGATTTGACTCTAGTTGACTGAATGGTTAACTGACCTTGTCTAAATCATTATCAGAGTTCATCGGAGTTCAAAATCCAAGCTCTAGTGTCTAATTCAGTGTTAACTAGTCTAACTGACTGAGGTAGGTGAGTAAATGCACCTCACCTGCATGCATCCATGCAATCCTAGCGCTAACTGAGTAGAACTGAATGTAACAAACTAGAACTGAATGTAACTGACTCCTAACTGAGCTTGACTAGTCACCAACTCAACTCAACTAATGGAGGTTGGTATCAGCGCTCCCAGTGGCTCCTAATTTGTAGGGATTGATCTAGGAGGCTCCTAACCTAATGCATGCAATTGCAATCAGTGGCAGTTGGCCTCAATTAGTGCTCCCCACACTTTAGTAACTGGTGCATGTGCCCCAATTAGGCCAAGTGGACCCAATGGTGCTAGTGACTAAAAATAGACTGAAAGGACTCTCGATTTAGACATAAATGACCAAATTGGACAAGGGAGGATTATAATCCTACCAAAAAATACATTCACATCAACCCAGGAATATATTTACAACTTTTTATTACTTGTAACAGCAGTACAAATAGGTGTTTAAAATCAGATTTCAAATGTATTTTCAGATCTGAGTTTGACTGTTAGTTACAGCTGCCTGGTACAATGATTTATCAAATTTTATGTAACTCCAGTCTTCCATTTGATATCTACTATGAGTCTATGATTTATCAAATTTTATGTTTCAAATTTTCAATGTGAATGTTCATTGTTCAACAAATCACTGGATTTAGAATTATGAATCATGATTCATAATTTATGAAAAAATCTGAAATATGCATGTATGATGTGACTGTCACATGTTTTATTTTTATAATATATATATATATAGTATCCCCGACGTACCAAAGTACCCTGTTTCAAAAAGTGGCGTCCCCATCCCTGTACCCAAATTTCCTCGCAACTTAGGTTTGAAGCATAAAAAATATGCATGAGAATCAAAGAAGACTATACAGTTAAAGGAAAACAAATTGCATAGAATGAACTTGTAGACTGCTTTTGAATATTAAATCATGGCCCTATATGTTTCCTTATGTGCCACTATAGAAAAAAAGGAAAAATTAAAAAAGCTTACCGGCAGAGTCCAGAATACACTTGAGGAGCTTGTATACAGAAAA
This sequence comes from Pseudotsuga menziesii, assembly GCA_001517045.1. Lineage (NCBI taxonomy): Eukaryota > Viridiplantae > Streptophyta > Pinopsida > Pinales > Pinaceae > Pseudotsuga > Pseudotsuga menziesii. The sequence continues at coordinate 248,760 of LPNX011051721.1, forward strand.
CAAGGGGGCTGAAAAAATTGTTCGATGACTTGACCCTTGGATAGTTGCTTCTAAGTTATTAAATTGAATTTCAAGAAAACTAAGGGTCAGCACTAAAAAATGCCCAATTGTTTTGATTATGCATTCAGACTGATAAATTATAATATCTTTCAATCAATGTATGACAAAATATTTTGATGCTAGGGCAGAAACAATTTCAAAAGCCTGAAGCAAAGGAAATTTAAGATAATGAAGTACCAGAATTTTTTATATGATGAATAAAATAGTCCATATAAAATGGCCCAATATGCTATGAAACAACCATGAATGACCCTGAAACGAGTTCGAACAGCCAGAAATACTTTCATATTGGCAGACAATTTAATTTGATCATTATAGAAGGTGAAAAAGCTTGTGAACCCTGCTGAGCTAAAAGTGTTCAATGGACTAATTGTAATAACAAAATCGACTATGTACATAATTGCCTGCATCACTAGGGGACAAAGAGGAATTGGATAACTTGATCTGATGATATGTGGCAATGTTAAAATTCGTCAAACACATAACTGTTGCTCCCGATCAACAGTTTATACCTTGAGTTTGCAATTAATGAGCACTACTGGCAAACTTCTCTTCCAAATTGCTTGGTTCCTAAGTATTTGATTAAACCTATGGCCAGAGAGTCCATTAAGTACTGCTCTAATGCATGCAATTTTTACACTTTTCATGTTTAATGAAAATGTAAAGCTGATCTTATGTGTTATTATTTATATTAGATATTTTATTTATCAAGGGGCCATGGCACCATGTTTCCGATTTGATTTCCCCATTGTGTTGGCATGTTGAAAAATATAATCATAGCTTCAAATGCTTCTCGTATGGAAAAATATAAAATGGAGTAATATTATAAAATCTTACCATTTCTGTGCTTGACCTTTCCACTCGCCTCCCCACAAGCGATTGATCTTTGTTTTCACGGGAGGAGAAAAATCATAGGTTAACCAATTAGGTACCTGCAAACGAAGATCACGGCATCAGAAAGGCATAAAATGGTATGCACATTGATTAGTGGATTGAAATTACCTATAACAATCCCACAAATGGAAAACACAAAACACGTGAGCATTTCTTCTTATATCTCAACTTCCACAATTTCCTGTGGAATTGGCATGCGATTAATCAAAGATACATGTAGTAAATGAATGCCAGAACTTTGCAATTTAGTGAACGTAGCTCACAATCAGGTAAGTACAAAAGCATTGTCCCAAACATTAGCATACAGTGCAGTTAGACTTCTTGACTTTAGATATCTAAGTTCATGTTATAAAGAAGGCCCTTGTTGTCAACTAATTAATCTGAGCATTTTCCCTTAGAGTGCTTGAATGACTGGCATTGAAAACCCTCACCATAGTGTCTTCAACTGAATAAGTTGCTTACAGAATAAAGAAATGAAAAAAACTGCAAGATAGGTTGCATAGTTATACATTAAAGAGCCCAAAGGGGTTGGATAAATTGGTCAAGAAATGAGTTTTTTCACTAGTGGCAAGGTTCAATTCTCATGAGGACTTCTCCTAGAGCCATGCAGTTTCTTTGAGGTAGTGGTTGACCGTTGAACATGTGGTTGCACGTGCAAAGATTATATTAAATGATCTCATGATACATGCACAGTGCACACATAAGTAGATCAGAGCCCACCTCCATGTACGTCAAATAAAAGGTGTGGAGCAAAGAGTTTTTCACTTGGGTAGCATTCAATTCTCCTTAGGGATTTTACTGGAGCCATGGGATCACCTTAAGATAGTGATTGAACATTTTTTTTTTTTTTTTTCAATGTGGTTCACCCGCCGGCTTGACCGACGGGCTACATCCACGGAATAATTTCAAGAGGGCCCACCCGAAGGGGCCTCACTCTCGGCACACTTCATGCCTAACCCCAAGAGTGTCGAGGAGAATGGATCCCGCGACCTCACTTGCCAGGAGGCCTAACTACGGTTGCTCGACCGCTTGAGCTAACTCTTGGGGCTAAGATAGTGATTGAACATGTGTTTGCACTCAGAGAGATTATATTAAATGATCACCCAACCCATGCACAGATAAATGGATCAAAGCCCACCTTCATGTCCTTCAATTTTTTTAATCCAAAGGGATTGGATCCACTGGTGAGAAGCGAGGAGTTTTTCACCAGTGGACAAAGTTCAATTCCCATGAGGGTTGATCCTAGAGTCATGGGTCACCTTGAGGTAGTAGTTGAACATGTGGTTGCACCCAAAGAGATTATATTAAATGATCTCGTGACCTGTGCACACATAAGTGGATCAAAGCCCACCCCCCTGTCTTTGAAATAAGAAGTTATTTGGGTCTAGTTAGTGGTAGAGAGGAGAAGTTGTCATCCTCCCCACCCGGGTTCAAATCCCACTTGTGACATGTTCACTCTCCATGAGCTGATTGTTGATTGGGGCTCTTAGTGAGCTAATTGTTGAAAGGGGCTGGCAAAGTACCAACATTCTCATTCTGGCTTACAAGCTGGAGGGTGGGAGCATGGCAATATAGAAGGAAAAAAATATTATACGTTGAAGCATCACTTATTTTGACTTGCACCATTGACTCCTTTTACCATCAGTACGAACACCCTCTTTTGTTATTCTTTCTTCTTTCTCTTTTACAAATATTGACATCTGTTCCACGAACCAATTATGAGGTATTTTAGTTTAAGACTGGTTGGATCATGTATCAACTTCGATACCCATTGGGTTTTCCAAAACACTTAGGAGATAGCAATGACAATTTATTCAGCATGGAGCTTAGAAGAAATGCGCATTCCAAACGAAATACTACCTCTGTAATGACCTCTGCAGAAATGACCCCAGTTTCTTCTTGCAATTCTCTAATCGCAGCAGACCTTGGTTCTTCACCGTCATTAACTCCACCCTGATCCAAATATTTCTATAGTGAGCATGATATAAGAGATTGTAACTAGCTTCATAACAAAATTGCGAAGTCCACCCATAATTGTAAGGAGCATTGCCACAGACTCTTATGTCAAACTAAATTCAATCATCTTCATTAAGAGCCACTTCAGAAAGACTATTACTGCAAATTAACATATAATATGTTTGGGCTATTTTAAGAACTGTACAATTATCTGAATTAATATATGCCTGTAGAAATGGCCTTAAAGCTACTTATTTTCGGTAGATCAAACGAGATTTTCTGTTTCCATATTCGGTCAAGCTAAACTGATAACAATCAAGAGCCATTACTAGATCCAATATTTTGCTGAAGGCTCAGTCGTGTCAATTACACTAGCAAACCAAGAGGAAGTCACAATGGCTGCATCTACCATGAGTAACAAATAAACAATGGAGAATCTACACAAGTCCTTAAGTTAAAGGGTAGAATATAATTGAAGCTACTTCAATAAGGCCTTCAAAAGCTACATATTACAACTCAATGTTCGTAAATTTAAAATGACAAACCTTAACAACTAGATGCATCAACCACTCTCGAATAATATCAAGCAACTTAGTATATCATAATTTATAACCCTCTGAGGACATGCATCACAGATATTTCAATTGATAAAATTCCATTCATGTAAAAATCAATATAGTATCGAGGGAAACAGGGAAGAGATACCTGCGGCATTTGCCATGCACCTGGAAGGTTCAATCTTGAAGCAACAAATACCTAAAACGAACAAACAACAATCAATAGCAAGATTAAAACTTAACTGAAATTCCAGTTATCCCCAAAAAGGTAACCGAGAGAAACAAAAATTTGGTGACACAGAAATGAGAAGACCCGAATTTTGACAGATCCATCCATTTTGTGGGATCTAATATCATATTGAACTGAACAAAATTTGTACCTCGTTGCTACCCATAAAAGATTTGTAACTGGAGTCTGGAGTACTTTTGGAGGCAAACTGAGTTGATCAAATATAGATTTGGACAAAAATATATCACTAAAAAATGACTCTAAAATCAGATTAATTCACTTGAAAATGCACTCGTTTGTTTACAAAAATTTGGAGAAAAACCTAACTGAAAAATTGGATCATAACCATCAATTTTCTTTGGCTCGCAATTCAGATAAACAATAACGGATTAGCTCGTTAATACCCATAAATATCATGACTGAAAGACAAACCTCGTTGTCCGAAAACGAACTTGAACCAAACACATCAATATTTTTTCTCCAAATCAGATTAAACTTTCAAAGTGAACTCAGTAGTTCTCTCTTTAATGACGAAAAATTTGTAACTGCAATAAGATTTAGAATGAATATGTACCTTACTAGTACCGAAATTAACGAGTTTATCTAGGCCTTTCAGGACTAACCCTTCTAACTCACTCGAGACCATAAGGGAAACTCAATTGCGAAAACTTATATTCTGATCAACTGATCAAACCAATTAACTTTTCAGGGTTCCAAAATCAGAATTAACTGAACTGAATATGCACCCAATAAAAATTGGACTGAATAAACGACCTCCCTAGTGCCCATAAAAATTCATAACTTCAACATAAAAATATCAGAAGCTGTTATAAATGAAGAAAAATTAAGTTGGATTTGATCCATCAACCTTTTGGGGGTCTAAAATCAGATAAAACTGAATCCAACATTTATTCGGATTAGTAAATACCCAAAGAAACTTATGACTGAAATAAAGTTTTGGACCAAATATTTGCCAGTCAGTACCCAGAAAAAAAATATAACTGGGCTACAAAAAAAGAAATTGGAGACAAACCCAATTGTGAGACAATCAATTAAATCGAACCCATGAATCCTTGTCGCTCTTAAATTGGATTAAATTGGACTGAACAGAATCTGTACCTCATTCATAGAATTCAAGAGGCAAACTCCAACATTTGGTCTGTATCCTGGCGGAGGTCCGTCCATTGATGAATCAAAAAAGAGTAATTCAGCCCCCTGGAATTGATTCTTCGGAGATTCTAACAGTCGCAGCTTGTGTTACGGCCCTTGTATCTTGGACCCAGATGTGCTATTTATTTATTTAAACACAGCAGCTTGTGTGACAGACCGCCGATTGTGGAGAAATGAACAGTAAAGTACCGTAAAAGTCCAGGGCTTATTTCTGACTTTTTAGAAAATCAAGCAGTTGACTTCTTCAGAAGATCTGATATCTATTGTCAGAGAAAGGTAACTAGGGGCGGGGTTTGATTTGTTTTGTTAAAAGGCAGATCCAAAATGTCTGTCTCTGAGAGAAGTTTGACTTTCGTCAGATATCACGAGAAACAAAATTGGATGGCTGCATTTGTCGCCAGGTTGCTTGTTCCTCAGAAAGGTCTGGAGGTTTCCATGGAAGATATTATTCTGCTCTCTATGTTACTTCACGTGTGGATGGACCAAAAAATTATTGCCTTTTTCCGTGAGAGAGGTGTATCGTTTGAATTTCGAGAAAAATATGAAGGTTCCTCACATGTACCGATGAAATGTCGATTAAAATATGAAGGTTCCTTGACAGGTAAGTCATGGTCAAAATTTGGAAAAAAATAAAAGTTAAAGTGAAGTGTTCAGACTCTCAGAGCTTCTTGGACTTTCCGAATAGAGCATGGGCTACAGCATCTTGTAAAATAGTCGATATAGATAAAATAAAATGAATAGAAGTTATTGGTCCCTGCATGGTACTATTGCAATTTGTAGTTGACTTTTTTTAAATAGGAATCAAATAAAAATTAATTTTTATTTGTGTTTTTACCATTTTTCATTGAAAAAAAAATATAAGCTTTTTCTTTTCGAGAAGAAAATTTCAACTTTACTTGAGAAAAAGTATAGGTTTTGTGCTTTTTTGTGTTTTCATAGGATTAATGCGAAGGGTGCTTCCATGTTTGTTATTAGCATTAAAATGAAATGAATGAGCATGGGATTTGAGCATAAGCATTTACTTTTTTCATTCATTTATTGGCCTCCTTCATCGCCCTCTTCATGGCTATTATCAAGCGTCAAGCAAAACTTGAGATTATCATATCCATTTATGTTGTCAAATAAGGAGATCATTAAATGCGAGTTAATTTGTGGATTGGTTTGAACAATCTCTATTTCATACAGTTGTTGTATTTGTAATGGATACATGTATATAGCTATGAATTTAAACGCTAGAACTCGCCATTTTTGTATTTGTAGAACAAATTGGTGCTCCCAAACTAAACCAGACTGGTGATTTCATGGAAACACTAATTGTTGTAGAAAATACACCATTTTTTATACTTGTGGAACAAACTAGTGCTCTCGAACTAAACCAGTCCGACGATTTCATGGGAACAGTAATTCCTGCAGAAAAGACACATGAAGTTCAATTCATAGTTGATTTAGTTTTTCCATGGCACCATCATCTCTGCTTTTTTGTTTCAATTGCACCATGTTGGTACTATATGGACCAATTTCAAATTCTAAGTAGTGGCTCAAAGGTGCAAGTTCAACAAACTTGCATCATAATCCAAGCTCCAAGACAAGCTTCAAGAGTCCCTGCATTGGTGTCCCACTAAGTCAATAGTTTTATTTAGTATATGAAGCTCTTATTCCTTACTTGAAGAGTAGTAACAGATGCTTGAACAATAGTAATAGTCAACCCATATTTTCAGAGCTCTGCAATTTCAATAAAATATAACTACTAAGTATTTTCCCTAAAAAGCCTACAATTAGGTAGGAAGCATTATGCTAGGATCACATCTATACAAAGATATGCAAATTGTATCAGAATTGGGGAAAATAGTGACCGCCTTAAAAAATGTGAAACCGACGAAATAAAAGGCCAAGAATAATTACAGGGATTTTGCCCGGTCACCTAAACCATGAAAGGGGCTTACAAAGCTTTGGCTCTGCTACATACCTCCGTGATTGGATTATGTTTCCTTTAGATAAACCCAAACAAGATAGTTTGTCACCGTTCACCATAAGAGTCCTCTACAACGCGTGGAATATTCAATGAGTCCGCATACAGGAAAGCACCCCCAAGCACTATGATAACTTGGCAATGATAAGTCCACAAACAAGCAATTTTGAGCTCTAGTGTTAGTTAAAAGTTTCTGCAAACCAACTTTAGTCGACCTACTCAATGAGCTAAATTAATGAGCATTGATCTAGACTCTTGTTGCATATGAACTATACATAAACTGAGGGCGAGCATGTTTTTTGAGAACCTTGATAACACAACAAATTAATTAGGCATAATAAGTAATTGACTAAAAACAATATCAAGAAAAAACAAGCACGTCTACCGTTGTGCTATGCATGAGACCCTATAAGTTGTTGAAATACCACTCTTTAATTTTTCAAAGGGATTCACATCCATTAAGGTTTACAACTTAGTGGTTACATAAATGCATGCATATTCTGGAATATATTTCAGATAAGATGTAGGATAAAGCCACTAGAAGCAACTTACCTCTCATAATTTCTGACAATGACTTCGGACACCACTTCATCTCTCTATATGGAATTCTAATGCAATGTCTCATTTTAGAAAAATCTATAATACCTACATCTTAAGCATCAAATACTTTCAATAAAGATAAAATCAATAATTGTATACCAGCAAAGCTTTTTACCCTCTCAGAAAGTCATGTGCTAATACGGTTGCATAGCTGAAAGTAAGACATCTTGAATTGTGCTACAGGGTCTTAGTTTTCCACATAATCAAAGCAAAGATTGGTCGGGTATTCCTCTAATTCCGATGGAATTGTAATGCTTTTGCGAAAGCATCAAATTTGGTTGCCTCTCGCCTTTGAAAAAGTTTGCTTGTGCTTATAGAATGAAAACAAGGTTTAAATGACCTCTTTATTGAGAGCACAAACAATCTTGCTTTTATTAAGGTGGATGACAAGCTATCCACGGAGTGAACATTCTGTTGCGGGTTATTTCCAACAAAAAACAGCAAATCACAAGTCAGTGGTGCCAGATTGTAGTTGGTATTGTTTAGTGTTTCCTCTGAATTAAAATTCTTCTAAGATATGGTTGTGAGACCTCGTAAGGCATGCATACCCCAATAACTCATTGGTAAAGTATGGATATAGACCTAGGTGATAGAGGGTGTATGTGAGATTCCTCAGTAAAAATTTGAGGGGGGTTGGTGATTATTCCAAGTCAAGTTTAAATGGGGGATTGTTAGGGCTAACCTTGACTTGGGAATGAGTCAAAGGTGGTTTAGGTCTAGCACATGTTTTTTGGCCCATGGTATTGGTGACCCATGGTATTTCATGTAAATAGGCCTTTATAAGGATTGAGGAGGCTCCATTGTAAAGTGGCATGGAGGTGAGTGGTGGCTAGCTCACTTGGCTCGGCTTGTCTGGTTTAGTTCAAGGGAGATAATAGACCTATTATGGTGGTTTTTCCCAGTTTTGGGTTTTCCATATAAATATTGTGTGTCTATCTTAAATGTGTTGCCATGTTGATATATGTTCTATCATTATTAATTATGTGTATGCTCTTTAAATCCTAGTAGCTCACTACTGGGACATGTGTATCAATTGAAAGCAACTTGGTATTTAAAACAACATATATCGGTGTTTAGTGTATAATTATTTTTGTCCCTATGTGATCAAATAGCAATGACAACAAACATAGAGTTATAAATGCCCCCCTAATAGTTCCCTTCGAGCGTATTCTGGACCCAAAAGTATACCACCCGAGATATTTGATGATCTACCTAATGTAGTGCAACTTGCGATCATTATCCGGTTCTTTGTGAGTGGATGGACGAGACTTACTTATTCGCTTACCTCATCCACTACATGTTTTCGCTTATAATAGCATGAACTAGTATAGGTCTTATAATAGCCATGTATTGGTATATGTTAGGTGACCTATACTAGTCATGCAAGGGAAATATAGTTTGACGGCTATACCAGTCATGCATGGGACATATAGTTTGACAGCGAAACATGTGCATGGCTTAATATAGCGACACATAAGCAAAAACATATAATGCATATTTATGCTAGGGACATCGCCACCTTGCGGCACTTGTTGTTATCAAGTAATTTACTATTTTTATTAAAGTTCTATTCTTGTTATGATTAATTTACAATCTTAATAGGTTTATTTTCATCATAGAATGTTGGATGACCATTTAAAATGCCTTATTTATATGACCATCTATCTATTGGGTATTTTGGTGGTGCAGAGGAGGAGGGTCTTTGTCGGGCAGCTATGGTTCTAAAGATTAAGTGGGATCACCAGGTCCTTTTGAGGATGGGTGTTGGATATGGTGCCAACACAAAGGCAGAACTCCTTGCACTTTGGGGACTCTTATGGTTTTCATAGAAAAGGGATATTTTCAATATTCATATGGTTGGTGATTCTCGAGTAGTGATTGACTGGGTAGCTAGGTCTTCTAACTTGTAGGTTATCCAACTTGATCAGATGGATGTTGGGACACTTGACCTAATCAATTGTTTTTCCCACATTTCCTTCTCTCATATTTACCAAGAATCCAATGGTTTGGATGTTAATCTATCCAAAAGGGTTGTAGGTGTCATGGATGGATACTTACACTTTGAAGAATTCATTGGTGAATAGTGGTGGATTCGAGGACCATATTTGTCTTTTAGATGCAACGTTTTATTCAAGCATATAGTTATTTTGAGTCCGATACTGTTTTGGCTTGATAAAATAACATTTTGTCATGTGTTCTGGATTTTTGTAAACTAGAGGAATGGTTGATTTGCGGTTAGTCTACAGTATTTATGTCAGTTGAAAAGAAACATATTATGTAGCTTTGATTCACATATGATTAACAAGTTACAGCTTTTTCACGTATGAAAAAAATCATAAAATGTTGAATGAAGTAATATAAAAAACTTTATTTTAATTATTAATTATTTATAATTTGAACAAAAATAATAATATAGTAAATAATTGGAGGTTAAGACAGGGGTAATAGGTGATGGGGTCTTATATGTCTTGAAGGAAGTATAAAGTCAGTTCCTCGTGGGTATAGGAACCGTTTCGCATAAATAAGCAAAAATATATGCTTTATACTTTGGATCACTTTTATTGTGGGTAAACCAAGTGAAGATGGTTATAATTATAAGTGACTCCCTCTTTGTCAACAAATATGCTATATAGAGGAAGCTAAAAGAGGGGACTCTATTTTATAGAGCCTTTCAAAGAATATTTGGAAATATGGAGGGACTGATGAACTTAAGGTTTTTCATGTGTAAAGAAACAACAATGAATGAAATTTATAACCTATGTATGTCAATATTTTAGCAAAGATTGTATACCTAATGGCTTAGAGTCTCTAAGTGATATCAGTGAAGGCTGGGCTCGGGAGGGACTAAACGATTTTTCTCTAAGAGAATTCCCATGAAGAGGAAACGAGGGTAGTGATAGAGGTAAAGTCAGGTTATTGGAAAGTAACTTTAATGGTAGTTACGCTTAGCAAATTGAGCATTCTCTAGAGGTGTGCTTGTTAGGATTATTAATTGATCCTCCCTTTGACCACATAGTCTATTTGTCTTTTCCTAGCTTAGGAGGTCAATATCACTTCATTAGTGCATGGGGGACACACCTAGGGGGCCACCTAACACTCAATGTGCATGTATGCATGAGTTTAGGAGCTCCAGGGACTAGTCTCTATAATTTAGGAACCCAGTCTGAGTGCCACCAGTAGTCTCAAGTAGTTGACTCTAGTAGGTATTCAGTTATGTTCAATTATGCTCTAATTCCCATTAGTTAGTTCACTCTCAGTCATCCTAGCGCCACTTTGCATGATTTAAGGGAGGTAGGCGCCTTTCCTCACCTACCTACATCAGTTAACTAATTGTGAACTAATTCAGTGATCTGGAGTTGCACTAGTGAGCTCTAGTGGTGATTTTCCCACACTGAGTTAGCACCGAAGTTAGTTTGACTTGGTGAATTCGAATCCTCCCTAAGGCATTTGAATTCTTCCTATTGTATGATTATTGTATTACAAAGAGATCAATGATAATGGATGTAATGTTATGCTCGCCATTTTTCATCTTATGTGTGTGTAATTTGTCATGAATCTATTGATTTGTTTTCATTAAATTGTTCACTCTTATGCAACCTTCTCTTTACATTGCTTTCATTCAGACCTGAAGATCCTATGTTTCATTAAATTTAACAGTGCTCTTGTGACAAACTCTCAATTTTGGAGGTAGTAGTATAAGTACTGGTTTTCCAAATCAGTTTGTAATTTTCAGTGGCTTCATTGTCGAGCTCTAATTTATAACATACCCGTTTTTGTCAAAACAAAAAAACAAGCTTGTTAGATGTATGGTGTTTTCCCTCCTGAAGGTGATTATTGTTTTGGTTTGTTTTATGGTTTATTGGTTGAATTGGAGTTAACAAAGCCTCTTAGGACATTACAAAGGACTAGGTAGGTAGAACTAGGTAGGATGCATAGGTCCTTTGTTGGGGGTATTTTAAATGGGGTCTGGATGACTCCTAGGGTTTATTTATTATTCAACATGTGAGTTGGTTTGGGTTTTTTTGTTCAGTGTTCTAATATGGTTAAGCAAGGGCATGGTAAGTGTCCTTTGTGTAAAGTAGAGGAGAAGACTACTTGTAATAAGTTGTTATCCTATGATTATATAAAACAATTTTAGAAAGAAGTGGGATCTCTCACATGTATAAATGTATTTTGGGATGGTACAACCATAGAAGAGAGTCTTAAGGAATGGTGTAACAACATCGCTTATTATAATTCAAAGGCCTCACCACTCATTATTGCATGGGGAGTGTGGTTGGAAAGGAACTCAACATTGTTCAAGGAAAAACCAATCCTAACGATACAATGTGCTATTCAAGGATTAAGTATCCTCAAAAATTATAAATAAACAAAAATAAAAATAAAAACACCCAAGACAAGTAAGATAAATTTGGGTGTTGGGCTTTTTTTTATAGAGCTTTACAAAACTCCAATTACGTTAAAAAAGGATATGGTGTCTTATACCTAAAGAGTAGGTATTACTTTACGTTCAAAGCAAATTTTGATAGGGGAACAAATAATACTACAAAGTTGATGCCTCTTAAGCTAATTGTAACAAACATAAATAAGATAATAAGTTAAATAATTAAATAATTAATTGCGCCGAGAGGCGCTCTACAGCCCAGTATGGGGGAGATCTTGTCACGTGATGTAACGTGATGTAACGTTACTAACATGTCGGCAAAAAATAATAGTGAAAGTGAATATTATGGGGAGATCTTGTCACATGATGTAACGTTACTAACATGTGGGCAAAAAATAATAGTGAAAGTGAATATTATGGGAGATATTTTGTAACACAAAATAAAAAAATATCACATTCGTAAAATTATTTTTATTAATAAAAAATAAATTTTCTAATAGGCCAAAATAAATGTCGGCCACAAAAACAATCTAATATGGGGGAGATTTTGTAAGATTCTTCCTACCTAACAAAACAATAAAAAAGTAAAAATTTAATTATCCATAAAAAAAATATGTGAGTCAAGAAAAAAACACAAAATTGAATTATCCAAACAAAAAAAAACAATCTAATATGGGGGAGATGTTGTAATCTTCCTACCTAACAAAACAATAGAAAAGTAAAAATTTAATTATTTGTAAAAAAAAAATGTGGGTCAAGAAAAACACAAAATTGAATTATCCGCAAAAAAATGTTGGCTTTGCACATGGTTTTAAAACCATGTACAAAGCATTCTAAACAACCCATGGTTTTATTGTACATGGTTTAGGTTGCTTTGCACATGGTTTTTAAACCATGTGCAAGGCCTCCTAAACAACTCATGGTTTTATTGTACATGGTTTTGGAGGGCCTTGCAAATGGTTTTAATACCATGTGCAAGGCCTACTAAACAACTCATGATTTTATTGTACATGGTTTTGGAGGGCCTTGCAAATGGTTTTAATACCATGTGCAAGGCCTCCTAAATAACCCACGATTGTAGGAGGGCCTTGTAAATGGTTTTTAAACCATGTGCAAGGCCTCCTAAACAACTCATGATTTTATTGTACATGGTTTTGGAGGGCCTTGCAAATGGTTTTAATACCATGTGCAAGGCCTCCTAAATAAACCATGATTGTAGGAGGACCTTGCATATGGTTTTAAAACCATGTGTGGGGAAATTATGCAATGTTTATTCATAAAATAATAAAAAATAATAAAAAATAGTATATGTCAACCATAAATAATATTAAGTATTGATCCATCTCGGCGCTTGATAGAGCCTAAGATTTGGATCTACGCTGGTAGTTAGGTTAATTAAGTCATTATGAAAGGAGGCGTCTCCTCATCATGAATGTCCAAGCCATATTTAAGGCCAAGACACTTTGTAAATATTCATCATCTAATATATTATAATATTTATCATTCAAAATGATAGTCGAATTCGACCAGTATCAGACCAACCAACTGGATTCAATTGCTCCATTTCATATCAGAGCTCGGATTTGGATCCTTCAACTTAAATTAGAATTCGGCTCCTCCTACTCTCAGCTCGGACAAGACTCATCATTTCCTCATTTTATTTCTGCCCCTTACTCCTCCATCCCCTCACCTTCAAGCTCCTCTCGTTGTTCATTTTCCTCCCTCTCTTCTTCTCTCGTCGCTATCCCCATCCACCTGCTTCGTCCTTTACCTTCCCCTACTCGCTGCTGCTCCACCTTCCCTCTCGCACTGCCTCCACTTCGCCCTCGTGATTCTAGCAAATCGCCTCCTGCCCACACTTTTTCTTTCACACCCACGCTGCTCCACAAAACCAGCCCTCAACGCTCCACCACCATCTGCCGCACTTCCTCACTCCCCCATCCTCGTCGGTCTTCCCTTCCTCCCGTCTCCACATCGGCGCATTCCCTTCTCCTGCGCACTGCCCGCATATCCTTCTACGCCCTCCGTGGCCTCCCACCCACCTGCACATCCTCCAAACTGCGCTCCCAATCAGCGCGCGCCCATTCTTCTTCGTTCGACCCCATCCTTCTGCTGCCTACACTCGCCATCCTCTCGCCATCCCAGTCGCCACAACTTCTCCCTGCACTCGCCATCCTCCTCACCAGCCGGCACCCCTATTCCCTACCTGCGCCCTCTCCACACCTGCGCCCTTTTCCATTCGCTTCTCCGCCCACCTATGGTCGCCCCGACAACCCCAACTCCACGCCTTTGCTATGCCTCATCCCGTTCCCCCTCCGGGCCATACAGCCGCCTCCACTCCACGACCTGCAACCAAAAATTAAAAAAAAATAAAACAATATATAATATAATATAATATAATATTGTAATATATTTATAATAATATATTTAAAAATAAATTAAATATTGTTATTATTATTATAATATTTGTTAAAAAAAAACTATATACAAAATATTGTATAGTTTATGAAAAATAAAAATAATAATATTAATATTAATTAATTAATATATTATTATTCAAATTTCGCCTTAAAAGCCAAAATAGCATTCTAAAAACATCCATGGCATCTTATAGTAAGAGTGACGAATTCATAAATCTCCTTGAGAAAATCCTTAAGGATATGGATGAAATAAAGAAATCTATTGACGGAACATTTAAAGAAAATGAAGATGGGTGTGAGAATCACATACAAGAAGCCACCCAAGTTGATGAAAAAAAGGAAGATAGAGTAGGCCAGTATGTCGTTTTCGATGAGAGTAATGGCATCAATCAATATAACATGCAGTACAAAGATATAACATACCCTAGTAATAAAGGAATTGACAACAAAATAATTGACAAGGAGAAGGATGATCCTAACCAAGATTGTGATAAGAGACAAGCCGATGTTGCTAACAATAAAGATGATCAATGCTGCTACAAAAATGTCACAATCACAAACACACGAAAGACAAATATCATCACAAAAATGGCTATAAAAAACATCAAGGGATGCAACTATAATATCTATGAGACACAAGATAAGACCGGTGTTCTTATGAGCATTATAAGCACAAAGAGCTCGTTTAAAGGAACTAACACAAAATGTCTTGGGGATAACAACACAAAAATAATTAAGGTTGTAATGTGTGTTGAGCATGTTTAATTGACGACAAACATAGTTAAAAGAAACAATCAGACAAGTAACAAAAGCGTAAACAAAACTTCACTGAGTTCATACTTATTGCAAATACCAAGACATAATAATCAAAATGAGGCAATGGTTGTAATCAAAATCGCACCTCTCAAGTCATCAGTGCGACATAGAGCCAGAATAAAAGATGACATTAGGAAATACTCAAGCTTTGAGGACAAAGTTCCCTTAAAGAGAGTGGCAATGTAACAAACAGAAATAAGATAATAAATTAAATAAATAAATAATTAATAGTTAGGTTAATTAAGTCATTATGAAATGAGGCATCTCCTCAACATGAATGTCCAAGCCATATTTAAGGCCAAGACATCTTTGTAAATATTCATCATCTAATATATTATAATATTTATCATTCAAAATGATAGTTGGATTCGACTAGTATCAAACCAACCGGATTCGGTTGCTCCACTAACCCTTATTATGGTTGCAGAGTATAGAGTCATAAAGCAACAAGTCTTTGGGGAGTCCTTTATGGTAATTAATTGGATGTAGGGTACATTGATGGCGTGTCTCATGGGGGTATTAGATTAAAAGATACTCAAGACTCCTTATTGTGGACGCATAATAAAAAAAAATAGATAAGTTACTGCAAGCTTGGCTTATGATCTAATTGTTTCCTCACATTTGCATCTGGATAACTGCAAAACTTAGGTTCGGTTATGGAACTTTAACATTCCTCTGAAACTCAAATGCTTCATGTGGTTAGTGCTAAAAAAAGCATCAGCACTTGGGATAACCTCATAAGGAGGGTCTAGGTCTGCCCGAGCAGATGTTGCCTCTGTTGTAATAGCGAGGAGTCCATTGATCACATTTTTTTAAACTGTGATTTTGTCAAAGCTATCACTGAATTGCTTTTCAGGTATTTCAGACAGGTTTTATCTTGGACACTTCCTTCAATTCTAGAAAACATCGAAGTTTGGTATCAACAAACGGGGGTGATCTCTCATCTGCCCCTTTTCCTCATCTGGAACATATGGATTACATGCAACCTTACCATCTTCGAGGATAAAAAGGAAAATGTTGAATCTACTTGTCACAGAATCATTTCATAGATGCTATCCTTTCCCTTAGTCAACAAAAGGAAAAAAGTTAGAATTCTGGGAGCTCTGCCTTTTCTCAAGTATCCCTTTGGATTTTTTGACAGGGAAACAAATCACATTTATGGTGGGGCGGGCATATTCCTGGGACTCAGTCAATCACACTCTTTTTATCTAAAGATGGGTTGTGGCTTAAGTACAAACAATGGAGTAGAACTTCTTACTCTCTGGGCCTTACTTTTTTTTGCAGCCTCCATTGGAATTCCCTCGCTCTATGTCTTTGAAGACTCATTTGTAGTCATCAACTAGGAAAATGACACTTCTTCCCTCACAGCTATGGAGCTTGTTTACTGGTGTGATATTATCACGAAATTAAAGGCCACTTTCCTCTCCCTGGAGCTTCGGCATGTCTTCCGGGAAGACAATCAAAAGGCAGACTGTTTGTCCAAGGAGGCACTCCTTTTGGCCCTTGGCCTCATGTCCTTCTCTGAGTCCTTTGAAGGCAGTTTTATTGGGGGTGGTGAGATTAAGCTCTTCTAAAAATATCACCTTTCTTTGTGTATATCTTTTAGCATGCCATTGGCATCGCTTTATGAGTTTGGATGGCTTCAGTCTCCACGGTGAAGGCCATGCCTTATGATTAGTCAAGCCTCCGAGCACCCCCCCTGGACATCTGTCTACTTTATTTTTGTGTTCTTGGATGACATGCATGTTACTCTCTCGTTTGGAGGGGATTTTATTTGGGCTGCTTTCTTCTTGGAGTCCCTAGCCTATTTGTGCTCTGTTAGCTCTACAATGTTGTATAAAGAATCTCTGATCTTTCTGGGATGTAAACATTATCCTTTGATTCAATAGAATATCAAGGATAAGCTAATTTTCTTCTAAAAAAAAATTGGATGTAGGGTATGTGTTTTGGAAAATTTCACGTTGTAACTGATTTTACAACTGATTTTGAGAGTACGTAGAGATTTTAAAAAATCACAAACTTTTCTTTTCGTCATGTCTACAAGGAAAACAATTGCAAAAGTTGATGGTTTTCCCAATGTTGGATTATTACTAGAACCTAGAAAATGGATAATTGGAGAAATGATGAAGAGAAACTCAATTGTTTCTTAAAATGTTATTTTTATTTAATTTGGCTTCAATTTTTTTAATAAAGGGGTCCGTCGAAGTAGACTGTTTATTATATATTTGAATATTTATAGAGTACCGTAAGATCTGGTCATTATGAACCTTTCTTTTTGTATATATAACTTATGTTGGGGGTTTGTGGAGTTTTTGTATATATAACTTATGTTTGGGTTTGTGGAGGAGGTTCTTAATACATCACTCTTTTTATGAATATTTATGAGGTTGTATATGGGAAATACAAATGGGTGAGATCTCACTAGCCCAATGGATGTATATGTGATAGAGATTACCTAACGTTGTGAGGATTAGTTCCTTGTTTATATATATATATAATAATGGCCATTTTTTAATGAGTTAGTATTAGTTCCTTGTTTACATATATATATATCATAATGGCCATTTTTTAATGAATTAGTAGATATGTTGAATTGTATATGGAAAATGTAATTTTGATTTATTATAAATAAAATAATGACTTTTTTTATGAAATTATTATTATTGTTTTATTATAAGTAATTTATAATCTTAACCGTATGCTAGTGGTGGTGGTCATTAATGTCTATTAGAACCAAGTTTGATTTATCAAACCGTAAAGGGAAAAAAAGTTAAGCAACTACTTGGTTTATCTTAGAATTTTATTTCTATGCTAAAAAAGCTTGAAAAGAAGCATTCCTAGATCACCATAGTTTTGATGAGTTAAAAGGTTAGGAAGGTTGGTATTGTAACAAATATTTTGAAATTGAAATCTAATGTGGATGCAGATGATACAATCTAAGAGAAAGTGTTTTTCATATTTTCATATTCAACCCTGTTAATTTCATCTTCAACCCTCTTAGTGTCACAAATAAATAAATAAAAATTATTTCACTCGACAACTTTTTAGGAATTGTCCAATGCCCTATTTCACTACGTAGCTCATGCAAGTTCTTCTTATTTTAGCAAAGTTAATCTTCTTCTTTAACTAGTTAAAATGGAGAGATAATCTTGGTCTTCTAGATTTAGGTTAATCACCTCCTTTGTAGCATCCTAAATTTCTCTTAACCTCTAATTCTTTATCACACTAAAATTTCTCCTCAATTTTAAATGTAATAATATTTTTAATATTATTAATATTTGGCAAAGTGGCATTTTTCTCATTTCCCCAATGATTTAGCCAAGACTTGCCATCTTTATGCCAACCTCGTTTGAGTCATATATGGTTTTAACTAGAGCTTGAGACAATATTTGGAAGCCTCTTGTCTTCCATGATTTTGTTTGTCTTATTCTTGTATAGTAAGTACCTAGTCATATCCATGTTATTGATGGGGAAAGACTCACTTTTATGAGGAGTATAGGATAGGGTGCATTGGCTTCAATTTTAAGATTATAAGTTATAAAACACTTACGAGTTTTCTCGATATTTCTCCACGATTCTCTAAAGATGTCGCAGTCCCAAACTTCACAACCATATAGGATAACATGAGTGAAAAGACTCTTAAAGAGGAGTTTCATTTTGTCCCATAGCCAAATATCAACTAATTTACAATTTTTTTCAAGGCCAAAATAAGCTTTCCACCCTCCATTTATCCTTTTATCAATGCTACAGTTCCAATTAAGTATTATATGAAGATCAATTGCACGATATTTGTATGAAGTCACTTCCTCCAAGTTGTTGCCATACATGAAACTATTGTAAGTGACATTTTTGGATATGATTGTCATAATCTTTGTTTTGTTAGTGTTAACAGTCATACCTATATTGGTCGAAAATCCTTGAGAGTTCTTAGTTTCTTGTCGAGATCATAGGGACACCTTACCATAAGAACAATGCCATCAACATAGAGAAGACAGATGATGACTACTCTAGTTGAATTATTGCTAACACATCCTAGTTCTTCCAAACAATCCTCTAACTTTTCGATGTATATGCCAAAAAGGGTAGGGAACAGACAGGGGACAAGGGACAACCATGCTTAACTCCCATATTTACAGTTAATTTTTTTTGACCATCCTTTAGTATCTCTAAACTTAATTTCTTTCAACCATCCTTTAGTATCTTTGAACTTGGAAATAATGTTCTCATACAATATTATCACCACAACTCTTAACTTGGTAAGGCACTTTGATCTCTTCTAATGTATGCCAAAGGTTAGTTATAGTCACCATGTTAAACATTTTTCTGAAGTCAATGAAGCAACACAAGGGGTTGCTTTATTATTGGGACACTCCTCTATAATGATCCTAAACATAAAAAGGTGGTCCATAGTTGAATGATAGCTCCTAAACCCAACCTAGCCTTTTGCCCTTTTTCCCTGGATTTCTAAAGATATGTTTCTCTTCTTTTATATAATAATTCCATATAACTTGGTTAAAAAAGGCTAATTGTAATGGTCATGTTGGGGCCTGGAAAATCACAGATAACAACAGTAGGGATTCTCCCCAATAAATGTTCTCAATTAGCTCATTATTGTTTGGTATGGAGAATCCGTCCGGTTTATGGTCCGGCTACCGTAGGTCAAGTAACGATTAAAGTGTTTTACCGATTATGGCCCGGTCCACCATGTATATGTTGTAGTTTTTTAATGTTTAAGTATGATGTGCAAGTGCCTAACTAAATAAAGACAATAGAAATAATGAGGAGGGTCACAATGTGATGCGCAGGTTCTTACCTTTCGTCTTACCTCTCTCGCTTCTAAATCACAAACAAAAAGAAACTAACTAAGACTCACTAACCTATCCCTAGGGAGCAAAACTATCATTAACGGTGAGTAATGTATTGTATTGCATGCATAAAAAAATCATAGATAGTTGTTAACGTTTCCGAACACATGAATATCAATAGAAGTATAAACAACAAGATATCTTATTGTTAATTAAACATTCATTACTCAATGTGGAAATTTCACAAAATAAATAGGAGCGCATTCATAACATGAAAGAATTCAATAGGTTAGAACGATCTCACAATTCATGAAAACAAGCTGAAAAAGAAACAGTTCATATCTAACCAGCCCATAGCAAACATTTGAAAATCCACAGAACTTTATCCAACAGAAACATATAACTCTTTATTGTAAAATGAATTAGTTCTTCTTACAATACTACCTCAAGATAGTCTGGAAAAAGGTCCTTGCTTATCTAAAACTCTCCTATACTTATACAAAATCCAAAAACTCTTGGGCTGCGCCTCATTGTCTCTTGAGCTTCCCAAACCTTTCTTTTCCAAAAATTTGTCCTGTAGCTTATGCACAAAACTAATACAATATATTACATTTTTAATCAATATTCCCAAAACATTTTATGAAGAAGGCCCGCTTGCTTGTTGGTGAACTTTTTCCATGCATTAGCATCTACTGCTATGCTTTCAAACCCAGAAGACTCAAGGAATCGAATGTTAATCTCGTACTTGGCAGCTTGGGTCTTTACCCCCTCTATTCTAGCAGGAATCAGGCGTAGTTAGTCCTCTAATAAGTGTATGCTCACGACTGCATGTGCTACTACATTTTTCAATATCCATTTATCCAAGTCCTTGACCTGCTGGATTTCTTGTTCATCTTCTTTGTATCTGTCCTGTAAATGCTTTAGAAACAACTCATGTTCAAGTAGCACCTCCAATATTTTCTCAATAGAAGTCTGACACCGATTATATGTGAAGAGCACTCTCTTGCAAAATTCGGCACAAGCAGTCTTTGTCTTCTTTATTGTCTTTTTAAATTCCTCTGCGACATTACTGGTGAATTCCATTAACTCATATTCTTGCTTCAATGTCTGTTGATCTTTAATGGCTAGGTCTATGAGAGATTCTTTATTGTTTTCTGCCCAAACCATTCTTCCCTTTAGAATTTCCAATATATCCTGAGTCCTATCCTGGAAATATGAAGTGGTATTTACAATCTCTTCCATCCTGGTGTCTATCTGCAAAAAATTGCATCTTTCATCTTCTATCTGTATTTGTATTTGATGGATCCTTTTCCTAAGAATCAGAACATGCTCCTTTAAGGGTCGGATGTCAGCTTTCTGCTCCATAGCACCCTTTAGTGATGCGGTCAATGAATTTTTTTGTTCTTCTAAGGCTGCTATCTGCATCTGACATTGCTTCTCCTTTTCTTCTGCAGCAGCCTTCTCTATTTCCAGCTCAGTAACCTTGCTCTCCAACTTGTTCTTTTCTTCATTTAAATTTCCACATGATAGCTGAAGATTATCATTTTCAGTCTTTAAACTCTGATGCTCCAGCTGTAGCTTTTGTAACTCTGCCAAGGTAACTTGAGAATTCTTCTTTGTATTTTCTGCAGATATCGCTAAAGCATCCTTATCTGCTTGCAGAGTTTGGCATTATGTCCTTGAAACCTTGACTTCACCTATCATGTCTTCATATTTTCTCTTTAGCTTTTGGCTTTCATCCCTTTCCTTCTTTAAGGTTTCCTTTAGCTGGGCTACATTCTTCCGTGACTGCTCCAGATCAGTCATGATTCTGTCTATGTTATCTTCGGTTGCTAAGGTTAAAGCTACCCCAGCTCTTGCTATCAACCGCGGGTCTTTACAAGTACCATGTACTACTGTCTTGTCTGTCACCATCTTCCCTGGATTTCCTCCAGTATCTACCTTTTTCTCAGTCCTCTTGACAATCCTTTTCTTTTCTTTGTCATAGAATATGGTATTAAAATAAGGTACTTCCTCTCCTTCGGTAGGCATGAAAGGAATCAAATCAAATTCAGAAATTGAAACTTCTCCTAACATACTTCCAGAAGGGACAACAAGCTCCAAGGGATCAAGCTCGGACTGTCCTTGTTCTTGATCGGTAGGATGTTGAACTTCTTGTACATCAACCTGCTCTATGGGATGCTTCTCCTTTTGGGATTCTGTTAGCCTGAAGCCCTCACTTTTTGCCTGTTTCTTCTTTATTTCAGATTCTTCTTTTCTTTTCCTTTCTTCTTCTTCCGTGCTTCTTCCTTCCTAGCTGCTTCTTCAACAGCTCGTTTCTTTTCTTCTTCTTCAATTATTAACCAATTTTCTGCTTCATGTACCAATCTGCTAGCATCTTCTTCTCTTTTCTTGGCCTCTTCTTCTTCTAAATTCTTAGCTTTTTTTGAAATCTTGCCTTTTCCACCCATAGTTGTTATCTTTTGCTTGAACCTTTTCTTGAGGGTTGTTATGTTCTTTGCATTGTGGAATGTCTCCTCATCTTTGTCCCAAAAGTCAGTGTACTCAAAATGGACTCCAGCTTCTTTGCAGTAGTCAGCTACTTTGTTATTGGAATCATTTCTATGAAAATTCATTTCTCCAAAGCGAAAATATTCTAGTTCTTTAACAAACTCTGCTGCCTGCTTCACCCTTGAAAACTTATAGCTTCCAATGAAGAAAGGTACTGCAGGGTACACTGCCTTCTTATGTTCAATCAAAAAATTCCTACTCCATCTATGTACAACTGTCTGACTGCCTCCTTGTGGAGTACATCATTTGTATCATATTTTGGGAGCAGAGAAGGAGCTCTGGAGCCACCATACATCCTCACATACAATCCATCCTCTGTTAAATAATAATCCTCGAACTCTTGTATGACCTTAAATGCTTCTTCGGACATGCAATTACATTCAGTTAGGAAAATCAGAGTATATAGGGGCATAATGAAATGCTCACAAATATCCCTATAGTAACTGTAATACTTATGTGCCCAAAACAACTTATAAGCCGTGTATATTGGGGTTCTGTCCTTCTCTCAATTGCATTTCAAAGTAGGGAAAGCCTGGGTGCACAATATGCAATCAATTAGAATAGAGCTCATATAAAATTCAGATTTCTTCTGAGATACTCCTCCTAAGGCTGCACTTATACATGCTGAAAGGTTGTTCGACACTATACTGGCCCAGTTAAAGATGGTTCCTTGTGTAGCAACGAAAAAGATAATCGGTATCGAACCTATCTTGAAACTTTTTCCATTTGCTCAACCAAAAATCTTGTTAAGCATGAAAGCAATAAATCTGTAAGGAGCTTGGTGAGTTGAGGTATCATATTCTCCAGAAGGTCTGGTTCTACAATTTTTTCTTGGGATCATCATCCTCTTTACTGTCTCTACCAGGTCCAGACCTGCCTCCTTTAACCAACTTTCCGTTAGATAGACCTGTGGTGAAGGTAGATGGTATGCCATAGACACATAGGCATGGATGTATGCAGCAGAGCATTGCTTTGCAGTGTTTTCTAAGATCATTTTCATCACATCTGCCTTGGGAAGAATCCAACCTATGACTTCTGAGCAGGGAAACAATTCGGGCCTAGTAGTTACTTTCATCAAAGCTGACTTTTCAATGTTAGCATAAATCGTTAGTTCTTCAAACCCAGCATCAGGTACATTATGGTTTGAGATCATTCTGAATATTTCTCCCCATTTGTAATCTGGTTCAACTCCAGTGGTGGCTTTGGTGTCTTCATAGATCAACTCTACCTTGGTTATTATTTCTACCTCAGGCTCCTCTTCATCCACCTAAGATTTCTTCTTCTGTCTCTTTGGCATGTTGTTGTTATGGCAATCAACCTGTAACAGTCAAACAACATGTTTTAGGCTAACTGAGCTCTAACAAGTGCTTATAGCAATCCACAAAAAAATATACAAATCCATTCACCTCTTCGACATGCATGCTGTTAACTTAGGTTAAACACAGTCTTTATTAATGAATGATTTACAAGAAACCCTAGAATAATGTTGCTTCCTAAATTTGCCTAAGCTCCACTATCTCAAAACCTTAATCGACCGAAAAAATTCTTCGTCTCATACAAGTATTTATCAAGCTTATTCTACCGTTGGATCTCAACACAACTCTCAACCTCAAATCAACTAAACCCTGCGCGGAGACTGTCTTCGATAAAATCCTTAATCGACTGAAACACCCTCCTGAATCCCACGGGACACTGTAACTGAGGGAAAAAAGGCTTCCTAACCTCTGGTTGACCATCAAGTGATCAATAAAAGGGTGGTGCAGACGACGAAACGCCCGTCTGCACCATGCCCTAACAACTCGCGCAAGAAACGCAGATGCATCCATAACGCTTCGGCGGCGTACAGCCTCAACCTCTGATGAAATGAGACCTCAAACAATGGGCTATGCACTTAATGATGTAAAATATCCACAAGACGCACCGTAGGCATGTAAAACCCTAACCCCCTATGCGGTAAACCTAACCTCGAAAACCTAACCTCCAATGCACTAACGGTTCAAAATCAACCAACAACAACCAAAGTAACAAAGCCATGGGTAACCTACCTGGAAGTAGCGATGCAACTAACTAGATGAGACGATACTCCATGAGTGCATAGCAGAGCGAACAAGGTTTTGACAGCTGCGTGCACACAACTTCTCTGGACTGCTTCCACAGTGCAAATGACAAATCCCAAGGCAAATGACAAGTCATATGGCCACATATATATGCCCATGACCGGGCGGGAAACTATCAGCGGACAAATATTAAACCCATCGAAAGAATAGGCTGGAGGATCACCACAATAGTGGGCGTGAAACAGACTACAAAATCGGAATTACTCACTAATCTCGGACATCAAAACCACTAATTACTACCCTCGGACCCAAAAGCTGATAGCCTTCTGCAACCTCGGCTATGGACTGTTATATCATCCCGAGTTTACTTTAGGAACGGGTATCGGAGCTTAGCAACGGAAACATGATGCTTTCGGATCTCTTCAGGACTAGCCCCCCGCAACATCGGGCGGGATAGACATTATAACTCTTGCTTGCTTTGGTCAATCAACTCTACAGTGAAAAAACATAATCAGATATCGAAAACATTATGTTGAAGGAAAAACAAGATCGTCGGATAAGTCCAGCACTAAGGAGCCGTAACTTCGGCAAACCAAGCCTAAGGATAAAGCAGACTAACTCCAATGCATCGATGACGGATTCCAAAGGCACTCGACAAGCTAGATGATTCTGTTTCCACAACGTCGGAAGGATAGTTCACTACACTTTCGATATCGAAAGAATAATGGACTAATCATCTGATACAGAAAAGTGAAAAAGACCAAGTTTTTAAAAGAAATTTATGAACTCGGGGCAACTTTGGCAATAATAAAATACTCCTAGGCCAATTTGAATAAAAAACAAATAAAAAAAAGCGGGGACCTAAAATTAAAAATTTTGGGGAAATTGTTGCAGCTGCAACAGGTCATTATAGGGTTTTTTTTTATCTCCACTTTTAAAAATAGGAACAATGAGGATTTGATTTTATGATTTATGGAAACCTTGCATGATTATTATATTGAAGAGCTTGTGAATGTGAGGGATGAGGATAGGCCCTCCAATTTTTAGGATTTATGGTTGGTAGCCTTCAATGTCCTTAGCTTCCCCTTTTGAACTTCAAACTCTATGCATTCTAAAGAAAAAACTTCTTCCTCTGAAAAAAAGGGTTTGAATGTTGTCCACGACATTAGGGGATTCATAAATCTTTTTAAGGTATAAATTCTGGTCCCTTAAAGAATCCATGTTTTTTTCTTTAGTTTTATGTCTTAGCATTTGCCTCTAGAATTTCTTAGGATCTTACTTAGAGAGGTGTAAAAAATTCTCTTGCTTTTTAGTTATCTAGTACCTTTTTTGTCTTTTAATCGGGTCCTTGTACCTATTTATTTTGTTAGATTTTAGGGACTTGTTAGAAGTGGCTAATGGATCTTCTAGCAATTTTACACTATTTACCATACTAAGGGTTAGCCATTCTATTTTCTTTTTTCCATGACACGTTGATAAACCACTAATTAATATAAGTAGAGAGGATTGTTATAAAATTATGATAGAGATCTTCAATTTGTCCATAGGAGGTTTAATTCATTATTGATTTTTTTATAAAAAAAATAGCTTTATTTTTGTCGAAGATCAGATGTTTTTGTTTATTATAATTCTCTTCTATGGGTATTTTGTGCATGACAAAGTTTAGAGTTAGGGCTAAAGGTCTATGATGAGAGTCTAGCTCATGGTCATTCAATATGTCAATATTTACTATCGGTCGTATATGGAGATATCAAATATCACATCGTCTATCACACTACTACCAAGCCCATGAATACAAAGTCATCTCGTTGGATTTTGGCCCCTTCATTAGACCAAATTATTAAATCTTGAGAAGTATAGAAGTTGATCAACTTGGAGCTTAACAAATTCTTATCCAGGCCTTTAGAGATTCTTTTGTAAATGCTACCTAAAGCAAGGTCCTCATCTAACCATAAAGGATTAGGGTTGGAATCATTGCTTAACATAATAGCGTGGTTGTTTTTCTACCATTGATGTCTCCTAGCAAGAGAATATTGCCTTCATTTTTAAGACTATAAACATCATGTTCGAGGCCATTGTAAAGACAATTTTTATGTAAACAATTTTTCTTATAGAATGTATAATTGATAGGCACAAAATAACATATTAATATACAATTTTGTTTATATTTAATGTTTGAAATCTCAATGCACATGTATTGATTGAAAAGGGTTCTTGTGAAGTCTAATATGAGAAAAAATGGTCTTGCATATGTAACAAGTTATGCCTCCAATCCCTTTGTGATAGATCTATTGTTCCATACCAACCACAAGGCATATCCTTCTATGTTAGGGACCTTAGATTATTTATGCTCACAAGTTTCAATAAGCAATATAATATCAATTTCACTCAGGATCTAATTTAGCATGGGGTCTTTGCTCCATGGAAAGCCTCAAAAATTCCAAGCAAGGATTGAGAGTGTCCCAAATTCCTATTTATTATTATAGTTTTAGTCTATATCCCTTATAGTAGATTTTATATTTCTAATTATTGTCCATATTCCTTCGTTGTTGCCTTATTTTACCTTTTGAACTTCCTTCCTTCATTAAGCGTGACCTTCTGGAATGAGGTCTTCATTTATAAATATTCTTGACCCCGTTAGACTTGATTTTTTATTGTATACCCAATTTATGGTGGTTAGAGCTTAATTTAACACCAATTAACCTATCTTTATGCTCAATTATTTTGCCTAGTATATTTGCTTTTATAAGGATGTCAGGTTGTTTCAAATTGTAATTGATTTTGTAATTCTTCCTTGATTAGTTCTTGTGTATCCTCTTTTCCTCTTTCAAACAAAAAATTATGAGCTTTAAGTCTCTTCTATTACATGCATGGTCTAACTATATAAGCTTATTCTCTTTTATGAGTTTAATATCCAATTTACCTTGCATAGAATTTTTCCAAGAAAAAAAAGTCCTATCCAATTTACCTTCCATATTATTTAGGGCCAAATTGTTATTTATGTTTTCTTCTAAATCTTTAATCTTGTTCTTCATTTTGAGATTTTATAAATTGTCAATATCTCCTTCTTGGGTTAGTTGTTTCATTCCTTAGCCTGACTTTTCCATTTCTTGTACTCTGATCTCTATTGTTTGCAACTTGTTCTCCAACGCTATTAATTTATTGTCTATATGTTTCTAAATCGTGTCTTCAAAGGACGCAAACTTATTATACAAGCATTACCTCTAACTCTATTTGAAGTTTAACTTTTCTTTCTTCTCTACGTTTCTAATGATTTTATATATTCACAAAGACTATCTAAGGTTACTTAACTAGGTATCTGATCCATATTTATGTGGTAACGAAATGAAAGAACATATATGGAATTACAAACATCGACATATTGCAAAGAAAACAAAGATACAATAAACACATATTCTATTAAATGGTGGAAATATAATAGACTGTAAATACACAGCTAGAATGGTGGTATCTATCTCTGAGAAGAGATGTGGCTGCTATTCTCATCCATGCCAAGATGAATACAAAATGTGTCCAAATGGGCCTATTTATAATAAGCATGAGGGCGAGAACCCTAAAGGTCCAAAACATAACCTTAGAAGATGAATCGTCATAAAGTTTGCGGCCCCAAGGTGGTTAGTTGAACAGTCAACTTCTCGGGGTCATAACATTTGCATACGATCTCTGATTTGGGCACTCGATAGTCTGTTGAAAAGGTCTATCTGAGCTTTATGCCTTTCAAATGGGTCCAACTACAAGCCTATGGAAACTATTTGTCCCACCCGATTCGCCAAAAAAACTTATTTAGGGCCTTAATACGGCCCCGAAAGTTTGGGACCTGAAAAACCGTAGAAATATAACTAGGAGACTGCCAAAATGGAAAATTGTTTTGAGCCAATGGAATAGGTGGGTGGCCACCGATATCCATCTGGATCAATCCTCCCCCCTTAGGAATCAATGCCAAGATGAATACAAAATGTGTCCAAATGGGCCTATTTATAATAAGCATGAGGGCGAGAACCCTAAAGGTCCAAAACATAACCTTAGAAGATGAATCGTCATAAAGTTTGCGGCCCCAAGGTGGTTAGTTGAACAGTCAACTTCTCGGGGTCATAACATTTGCATACGATCTCTGATTTGGGCACTCGATAGTCTGTTGAAAAGGTCTATCTGAGCTTTATGCCTTTCAAATGGGTCCAACTACAAGCCTATGGAAACTATTTGTCCCACCTGATTCGCCAAAAAAACTTATTTAGGGCCTTAATACGGCCCCGAAAGTTTGGGACCCGAAAAACCGTAGAAATATAACTAGGAGACTGCCAAAATGGAAAATTGTTTTGAGCCAATGGAATAGGTGGGTGGCCACCGATATCCATCTGGATCAATCCTCCCCCCTTAGGAATCAATTATCTCCATTACGTCAAATCCTGTGTCATATCTCGAACTGTGTGTTGAGTTGATCCTGGTGCGACATTTGCTAAAGTCAAGAGGTTGCCTTTCTTTGGCATCCCGAGAGGGTTGTAATTGTTGTTGATTGATGCATTGGAGTTGTTAAACAATTCTGGTTGTCGTGTTATTCTTTGTCTGAATTGGTATGGATGATTTGTTTCTCGATGAGCACCTTGAATGCATGGCCTTGCACTGTAGTGGTACTCGAATGGATGAGGGAACAATGACTTTGTGTTCTTCATGTTTTTGCTGAGCAGAGGGACCTTATGTAGAGGATGTGGAGGTCTTTGTGATATGATGTTCTCCTTAATAGGAAATTGTGAAGAGGGAGAATTTCCTAGTGTGGGATCTTATCTTTCTACCACACCACCTATTCCACTAGCTCAAAACAATTGTCCATTTTAGCAATTTCCTAGTTATT
Source organism: Pseudotsuga menziesii (assembly GCA_001517045.1). Classification (NCBI taxonomy): domain Eukaryota; kingdom Viridiplantae; phylum Streptophyta; class Pinopsida; order Pinales; family Pinaceae; genus Pseudotsuga; species Pseudotsuga menziesii. The sequence continues at coordinate 278,097 of LPNX011051721.1, forward strand.
TTTCTATGGTTTTTCGGGTCCCAAACTTCTAGAGCCGTTTTGAGGCGCTAAATGAAGTTTTTTGGTGATTCAAGGGGAAAATGGTTGCATTTTACATACATATTATAGTTTTAGGAATATGTAAATCTCAGATAGACCTTTCCAATGGGCTATCGAGCGCCCAAATCAGAGATCGTATGCAAAAGTTATGACCCTGGGAAGTTGAATGTTCAACTAACCACCTTGGGGCTGCAAACTTTATGATGGGTCACCTTCTATGGTTATGTTTTGGACCTTTAGGGTTCTCTCCCTCATGCTTCTTATAAATAGGCCCCTTTGGCCACATTTTGTATTAATCTTGGCACGAATGAGCGTAACAACCACATCTCTTCTCAGAGTTGGCTATCACCATTTTAGTTGTGTATTTACAGGTTGTTCTATTTTCACCATTTAATAGAATATGTGTTTACTGTATCTCTATTTTATTTGCAATATGTCAGTGTTTATGGTTCCATATATGTTCTTTCATTTCATTCCTACATAAATACGGATCAGTGGTATCATAGTAGTTTTCTCTTTGATTGTCTCTCGGTGCATGTTCCTGACAAGGTCAGGGTAAAGAGTGTTGGGTATTGAACTAGTTTCACTTGGGGAAGATCACTCTCACTGCCCCAAAAAGACTCCCATGGCAGAAGATAAGAGAGACAACGAAGCAGGAGATCCTATTAAGTCGTTTCTCGAGGAATCCCTTGGCTACAAATGAACGAGATGATGGATAGTTTGACCCAGATCCTTCTACGAATGCCTGCAGTGGTAGATGCACCTTCAATGAGCAATGATTTCAAAGATGCAACCCCATTCAAGGCACAAGTGAACTATGATAATACTTTATTTGTAGGCCAGATCAATCCTGATGCCCTAGATAAGTGGTTGAATGTTCTAGAAGGGTATTTTTCTGACAAGGAAAAGATCACTTTTGAGCTCATCAAGGTCGTCCCCCATATAAAAAATTGGCGGGAAACTTATTGGGAGCAAAACTCATCAGACGAGTTTGGAATGTTTGAGACAAATTCCACTTGGGCCTCTTTCATAGATGTCATCAAGGAACATTATTACCCTGTGGAAAACTATGATGACCAGCACACCAAAATGGACAATTTTTTTGAGCGAGTGAAATAGGTGGATCTCCACCAATCTCCAGTACACCAAAATTAAATACTCATATAATTAATGTTGTTATAGACTTTGCCAAAACATTATTTTCTAGCCACTCACTTTCTTAATCCCTTTTATTATTTAAAAAACCATTTTTAATCCCTTTACTATTTATGAATAGATAGAATCCCATGCCAACTTATAAGGTTGCACTTTTCTTCAACATACTAGTACCATGCTACTTTATAAAGTTGCACTTTTTCTTATATATATCTATATCTATATATATTTTATAATACTCTAATATAATATTGTAGTGATTAGATTATATTTTATTTATTTTAATATAGATATTTGTGATCTATTAAGAGAAAATATATGGTTTTAATAGTTAAGTCCATATAAAGTCAATTTTAATTTTATATAGAGTTTATAATTAATTATTTGATATAAATTGAAAGTGGATGCATTTTGATATGATATTTAGTTACATAGTAAGCTAAACTCTAGATCATTTGCACCTAAAATTTGGTGAGTTTTTTGGTCAAAATCTGGCAGAAATTGTTTAAAGAGTAGTTTTCAGTGATTGGAATTGCATAATCCGGATGCCCAAGGGTAATAGAGGGTCCTAAATCCATTTCTGTAATAAAAATTGCAATTTTAACATTGAAAATCTCATTTTCAACAACAAATTGTATTGCCAGATTCCGACCAAACATGCCTAAAAAGGTGCAAATGGTCTAGAGATTGGCCAACTCCTTTAGTTATGTCAAAGATGAGTTTGACAATGATTTGTGAACCCCAAAAAAACAATGCTCCAAACATAAACTGGTAATATTGGATGGAAAGATAAGAGAAATGGATACTTCTTTGAAATTTGTTGAAGGTTGAGTTTGAAAGATAGAGACAATGACGCAACAAGTTGAAAAATCAACTTTGCTTCAAGTTTTTGTTTCCTTCTTTTTCCAATATTCTAAGTTTTTGTTTTTTGTTTTCAGTTGACCTAGTGTTTAACTAAGAATTCAAAAATTGTTAATTAAAATTAAAGATTGGAGCATTGACCCAAAGTGTCAAGTGTCATGAGGAAACAACATGCATACTGGTTTAGGTGGTGTTGTAGCAACCCTATATTGTACTGTTATACATATTGATTGTCACCCACTAAGATTGATAAGTTCATTTTACATGAAAGAAAAATTGTAAAATGTGGCATGCATATAACGTGAAAATTATGGTCGTTGCCTATCCTGTAAAATATATAAGTTGAGAGTTTACTCGACCCCAACCTTGATAATATCATTTCCAAAACTACTTGTACAAAAACATTCAAATTGGACAAAGGTGTTCAAATTGAACTCAAAATTTTAGTATTGTGTAGAGGAACTCTTCTTTCAATCAAAGTAATATGCTTGTTCTTGTTTTAAATAGTTGACAAAATGGTCTACTAGTTTGGTGAACCCCAAATTCACATTAACACAGTACACATACTTACACTTAAACATGGGAGAGGAAAGATATTTTAATCTTGTATCTCTCCTATGAAAATGTAAAGAATCAATTGGCCATGAGTTAATCCCCTTCAAAAAATAATGAGCCTTAAAGAGAACACGGATGTGGTCTTTAATCCACATATGTATGCATATGGTTAATACCATGGCCCATGGCGTAATGTTTTTAATGAGTAATTTAAACTTGTAACAAAATAACATCTTTCCAACTACAAATTTGGTTTGGTAAAAATTCAAACATAAATATAGTTCCATCATAGTCCAAATTCCGTACATAGTAAAATGATACCTCAAAATTTTATCTTCATTAAAAATTTAATTAAAATTATAAATCAATAAAATTATGACTTTTTATATCACTAAATTCTAACCACTAAAATAAATAAATAAATAATAATTTATTACCATACATATTTAAACAAATACGTTTAAATACCTTCATAACTTTTTTTGTAAAAATAAAAACACCTTCATAACTACCTTATTCTAAGGCATGGGCTAGCTATGGAGCAAACCTCCCTCCATCGAACGGAGGAGGGAGGTTTGCTCCATAGCTAGCTTATTCCTTATTCTAACACTATCTTAAACACTTACATATTCGAACTTTAAATATCTTCATAACTATATTAAATACCTTCGTAACTACATTTAAAAAAAAATCATCCAACAAACAAACTTTAACCCAGTTATTATACATGTGAATGTGCCTAACATATTTGAAGGCTATTCAGTAATCAGTTATTAATGCAAATAATTACAACCAAGTTAAATAATATAACATAAACTCATCGAGTGTGAAAAGAATACACAAAGAGAAAAAATCAAGTTAAATTTGATAAAGCATTCAATGAAAGATATTTATTATTAAATTATGAAATGGGGGCTAACTATTCAAATACGTTTTAAAATAAGATATAGGCATAACATAGTCAAATCTCTTATTAAAACACAACAAACAAACCCTAAAAGAAGTCCTTTATATTATAGTGACTTTACAATAATCTTATTACGTGTCCATGCGGTGATGGTGATGGTGACTTTGAAAAAAAGGACACCACTCGTGTGGTTAACAATGATAAGTTGAACTTCACTATCAACGTGGCATTGATGAAATGAATTTCACATGAAATATTGTAAAAAGACAAAATTGAACATCTCATGATGAAAATGAAAGAGAGAATGTGGAGAGGGCAAAAATGATAAAGTTGAACGTCATAATCTTGTGAATATGACATTTGGAAGAGCCGAAAAATAAATAGTATATTTAGTGAGTACAATTGAATAGTTAATTTTGTTTAAAGGTGCAATTTAAAAATTACAAGTGAATTATTTATTATTTATAAAGGATAATGAACCTTATATATATATATATATATATATATATATATATATATATATATATTTTAAATATTTTATTTACAACCATTCATGGGGGTTATGATTTATAAGTATAGGTATTTCATTGTATTTTTTATAATAAATAAAGATTTATGTAGTTTAGTGGGTTAACTCAAGTGGTTAATTGTTTTGAGCTTTATGCAGGAGATCATCAGATCATTATATAACGGTTGACATCTTCAAAATAGTTTGAAAACATAATGTAAAATTATTTAGATTATAATATTTTGCTAGTGTCTATAAGATCCATCGTGCACTCTTCTTTGATAAGAGTGTGTAAGATCCATCGTGCACTCTTCCTTGATAAGAGTGGATGTAAGATCCATTGTGCACTCTTCCTTGATAAGAGTGGATGTAAGATCCATCGTGCACTCTTCCTTCTTTGGATAATAAGCTTCATAAGAGTGCATGTCCTCTTCTTTGTTTTTCAATTAATAAGTTCATATTTTGACACATATTCCATTGATGTAGCATGCCCGTGATAGTCAAAATCTTGTACACTACTATCTTGTAGGCCACTGCTTTCTACATTATCAATCTCATCTTGTGGTGACACCTCCTCAACCAAATACTCTACCTTGTTTGATTTTAAGTCCAATGAGTTGGTTTTGCATGACTATGTGGATGAGGGATCCGATTATGAAAATTCTTGGTTTAGAGGATCCTCCTTGCATGGTACTGGTGCATCTACTTCTTAAAAAATGGAGAGGACATGCAAGAACCAATCATACATGTCCTATTTAAAAGGCATATTGCTTTTTTTTGACAAAAACGGTTGAGTAGCTTTTTATAAAAGGTTTGAAAAAAATTACAAAGCTCTGAGTTCAGACTGCTCCCGAAGGAAAGCTACGTCCGTGACTCCTTGTTCATGCTTTACAATCCAATATTTTTCATGTTTTTTCCCTGGTCTATTGCAGCTATATCTCCTAACAAACTGCCCAAGTAAGAGAGCGCAAAAGCAAAACATATGCAAAAACAAGTTGTCCCGATTAAGGTATCTAGTTCCTCTTGTAATCATTTTGATTGCAGACTAATACTCCACAGTCTAGGTTAATGCCCTTGTTTTCCATGATGTCCGCTTTTTGATTATTTGCTCTGAGCAAATGAAGGAAGTTGATTGCTTTGTATTCATTAACAATGTAATTTAGAATGTGATGCGTCTTACTTACCGGGTTCTTGCGTTTCTTCATCAAGTTCCTTGCTTCTCTGACAACAAACATCGAGTCCTCAAAGACCACCAACTCTTCATTGCCAATGTTCCTTGCCAGTTCTATCCCTTTAAATAAAGCTAGCCATTCACCACTATTACTTGTCTGCTTTCCAATCCCCCAAGAGCACTCTTTTATCTTTTTTCCTTTAGAGTCGAAGATGACACCACCCGTGCTTGCTAGTTCGAGATTTACTTTCGAGGTGCCATCAAAGAGTAAGGTGTTGCAACCAACGTTCTTCCACCACCTAATGAAATCTTCATACTTCATTCTAACATGCCAACTTTAAAGTTTGGAGTTTTTCCTTGGTTGAGTCCAATGAATGGAGGAGGTGCCCCCCCAAAAGTCAGAAGCCCAAGTTCTTTCAGCATTTGTCAATGGTTCCTCATTAATTTTTTCCATTTTCCTCCTGGATAAGGCTTCCACCTAGAGTGCCTTTGCTACCGCCAATACTTTGTCGGGATTGATTTTTTTCCCTCGATGATTTCAGTGTTTCTTGCTGTCCATAATTTCCAGCAAATGTATCTTGGGAGAGATTCCCAATCTCTGGCAAAGTCTGGTTTTTTAAATAAAGATCCATGGTAGTAATCTTTCCAGCATGCAAAGAAGTCACTCCAGTTTGTTGGCAAAGTTAACACCCAATTCAAACCTTTGAGAGCCCGCTGCCAGACCTCCTGAGAGAATTTGCAATCAATGAAGAGATGCTCCAAAGACTCTTTAGAATTTTTGCAGAGCACACATTTGATGGGGCCTACGATTCCTCTTTTCTCGAGGTTCTCAACGGTCAGGATTTTTTGGTGAGCAAGAGTTCAAAAAAAGAGAGTTAATCTTTGGCAACCCATCACTACTCCACACCTAAGACCATTTCTGGTCATACACGTTGTTGTGAGTGGAGTCTGTTGCTATACAATACCCAAGTTTCACCTCATAAACGCCTACACTTCCCCATCCACGCTCATCTGGCATATTGCAATGTATAGGTGCCAACTCATGAAGAAGGGAGAGGAAGGAATTTTGCTCAGTGTGTAGGTGATTTGGCACCCCCCAATCCAACTAGCCAGTCCATCTGTCGTTGTTCGACCATTTTGAGAGATCGTGCAAGGTGTTTATGTTTGCTTCAACCATCCATCATTTTAGCTATATGAATTTCTGTGTAAAGTTGGTCGGGGAGGATGGTCCAATGTTGTTGTAACGTCCCCGACCCTCCGACCGGCGAAGAGGACGCTACCATACCATTATCTATCCGGGAAACTAGCCCCAAGAACATACACACATAAAAACTGAAATGCTTTGAACTAAACATACATACATTATTACCATATAGCGGAAGCAAAACCATACATTCAAGCATTCGGCATGTTCATTGTAATTCATTAAATAGTAAATGCAATTGTAGATATGAAATAGACAAGAATACTTATCTTTGAATGAAGCTCCCCGCAACCATCTATGTCACTGCAACGTTCCACCCAACCATAGACCAGTGTGCTCCTTAATCTCTCAGCAACACTGCCACCCCCGAGCTGGGCATGATTCCCCAAGGAATAAGGAACTAAGCAGGCTCACACATAGCCAAGATACACAACTCAGCCAAACCAACATAGTTGGGTTTATCAGGCCATCGGGGAGCTGGGAAAAGATGACTGCTAAGCTGGTGGGCTCACTGGAGAGCTAAGGACACCTGCACCAGAACTAGCCTGACTTCTAGGACACCCACACACACCCACACACACCCAACATAAGGAATCAGTCCCTTCTCTGCTACACAGTCCCTTAGGCCCTGACTTCTAGTGCTATTCAAGGGTTGTGGAGAAGAAAGCCAGCCCTCTAGCTCTTTCTATGAGGCTCCCAAACACACCAGGTTTATCAAGCATACCAATCCTTCATTCCCACTCCAATTCAGTCCAAAGACCAACCATTGAATACACACAACAAAATTGAGCAATTCACAGCTCTAGGGAAGCAAAACAAACACCACAGAACAAAACCAAGGTGACAATTTGGGTAATACACAACTCTGACTGGGAAATTCGATTCCTGAGTCATTCTTGGCCCTATCGTGGCCAAAACGACTCAACAAGAATCCACAACAACCCTAAATTTCAAAAAAATTAACTCACAGCGATTCCTCATCTTGGAAAACGGTGGAGAATGTCACAAAAACATTAGGGAGGAAACGCAGCCATGATTCATCACCCAAAACAAAATTCTGATCCAGGAGAGTGAAGAACAACTGTCCACGTGAGATAAAAACACATATACAATGACCCACCGTGGATGAATGGTGATGGTAAAACTCCCAGGGGCTCCAATTCATGAATGAGAAACATACAACAAGCAAAATCGTGGAAGTAAGCAACTCGCCAAGCTTCCCTATGTGAGCAAATGAAGAACGTGGGTGTATGGGCCAAATGGCATGCATTTTTGGGTGATTACTTGCCCCAAAATTCAAAATTGGTGTTCCCCAAATTCGAAATTGCTGCCCATACTCTTCCCATCCCCATGCAATAACTAACTCAACCACATTCTGGCAGAATTTAATGATTGGGGAAAAAGACA